>JACBKR010005219.1:0-19621 GCA_014218235.1 Colocasia esculenta
CCCGTCGCAATCCATCCGGGCCCGTCGAGGTCCCCCTACCAGACGTGGCCCCTCTGCTGTGTGCCACGTCCCCACAAGGACCGTGCATAGGGCTCTGAGAAGCAATCGCCATGTTCGAGCGCCATCAAGCTCCAAGACCGCCTCGCTGGACGTTCCTCCTTCCTGTTCGGGTCAAGTATAAACTCTTCCGAGCCGGGGTCGCCTCCGGGCTCCCCTTGACCTGCTCGGTCCAGGCCCTGGCCTACCGAGCAGGCCCCTCACCTAAGCGTGCCTCAGATCCGCTGGCCCGACTATCGCCCGGGCAATACGCACCGAATAGCCATTACGGTTATCGAACAGCGGGTCCAACCTTCCCTATAGGTTACCTGCTCGGTGACTCTGGCCAAAGATGTCCGAGTAGCCTCTTCACGTTCTCATGGTGGTTATAACTGCTACAGGCCACGCGCCCCACGACCTAAAACGCATTAACTGCCGAACACTCCAACGGACGTCTGGGTGTGTAACCCCCCGTCATACGCGCCAACCGGTGCGACCGTTCGGGCGTGATCAAGGGACCTTCCGTCCCTCCCCTTCAACGTTCACGCCTATAAAAGGCTCAGGTACAGCACCATGCAAATGTAACGCAACTTGGCCCACACAAGCCCTCGCGCTACTCACACATGAGAACTCCCCTCCTCTCAAGTCCACTACTGACTTAGGCATCAGAGGGTTCTCCCTGGTTCTTCAACCAAGCCTCCTGACGTCTTTCTGGTGATCCCAGGCTTCTGTCCGCTATCGGCGACCATCTCCTTCCCTCTTGAGGTGTAGGCCCGTGCGACTCCGGCCCAATCAAGGAAAAAGCCTCCACAGTGGGCAGAGGGAGCTTGGGGAAGACCCGAGCCTCTAGGATCTCCTCCATAAAGGGGGAGCGGAAGGCCAGGTCCTCCTCCACTGGTGTCTTCCCCTCTGTCCGCTGGACCATCGCGTCCATGTGATGCTCCAGGTCGACGACGCGGGGCAGACGTCTGGCCAACTCCTGGTCGGAAGGTGGGGATGCCTCGTGCCTAGGCCGGTGGGAGTTGGCCCCTACGACAGAATGCACGGAGAGTGGGGCCGCGACGGAGTGATGCGGTGAGCGGCCGCGACGCTCCGGGGTGCGCCTATCGGAGGGGGCTCGGTGAGACAATCGCGGCGAGTCCACCTGCTGCTCCTGAGGCGCCGGAGGGGCGCGAGATCACCTATGAGACGACTCCGCCTGATGCTCTAGCGGCTGAGAGACCGGCGGGACCGGCTGCCTGGCCAACTGGGCATGGAGTCCCAAGCAGATCCCCATCAGGTGCTGCATTTGCCCCCGAAGTTCTGCTACCTCCAGGGTGGTCGCAGGCACGGCGACGACAGGGATGCCACCAGTTGCACCGGCGGGGGCGATGACGATGTCGACAGAGGGAACCTGCTGACGAGAGTCCGCCCGCGACTGACGGGACCTCGTCATCCGGCTTCTGACGTTCTGGTACGATGATCGTCCACGAGCCATGGCTGTTGTCGTTCCCACAGACGACGCCAAAAGTGTGGAGGTATTTTGGAGGTGACCCTCGTTCGGTTGGTGGCGCCCAGGCCGAACAGGGTGTGGAACGTCCGAAGACTGTCTCTGAGTGCCTGGTGGTGCTTGGACATTCCACCAGCGTTCGGGATCTCCTAAATGGTCTTTCGAGAACACGTGACACCCAGCGGAAGGGCCACGTCCATCCGAGAGATGATGATGGGTTGCGATGGGCCTCACAGGCCTAGGTGGCTAGAAATGGCCACCACAGTTACAATTCATTTTGTGGATGTACTCAAGCATGTTAAACTATTTTGGTTGTTTTTTTTTTTGTTGTAAAAATATCCTCAGGGCCTCAAACCAGGAGAGTACACCCTCCCCCCGGGGGAAGAGTGTTCTCACTCCACTGATGAGGGCGACCTGGGCCAAAAAGATATTAAATAGAACTCATACAAAATATTATGGGGCATACCCCATTAAATCAATCTGACATCCATAAGGCCAGATTTATCAATAACTATTGGCCCCTTACAAAGATGAGGTAAATTATGAGCCTCCCAAAAGGTAACAATATTTCGCCTATCTTTCACAGCCACATTAGCAATTTTGGTTGTTGTTCATTAGCTGAATCCACTACCTCATCGAGCCTTCCATCTCTAATGACGTTTTGCTTGATTGGTCTCCCAAGTTTGTGCCTTTTCATGTATTGGCAATGATGTGTGCCAGGACCGTGTGAAATGCAAGATATAATACTTGCATCTCTATTGATATTTTGTTTAATGAGTCTCCCAAATTTGAGACTTTTATGTGTTAACCGGCAAGTATGTAAACTGTGAAATGCAAAAGATATGACAGGCCATTTCCTTGTAATTTGTTGACGTTTTTTTTAGCGGCTTATACACATTATTACTTTATTTTCATGTAAACGTAAGGGAGGTATATTTATTTTTCATATAAGGAAGAACCACGTGAAGTTTTTATAATATATATACCTCTTAGGTCTATTATTTTGTGATGATATTGTTAAGTCTCTTATTTTTTTTCTCCCTATAATATACGGTGCCGTTTTGTCATCTGGACAAAATCGGCTTTTCGGAAGTTGGATGGGATCTTAGTATCTTGTGTAGCTGTGTTCCTATTTGGTGTGTTGTTCATAGATCTCTAGATTTTACCGTCGTATCATCAGTCTCACACCCCTCTTGGTGTTCTCTGGAAGTTATCTACTGGTCTGCCTTTATCGAGCTCCCCCTTGGCGTTGTGGATGTCTGTGAGTCTACGTATTCTATCCGGATTGCTGCCATCCGACGTGCTCATCCGACGTCTTATGCGATGGTCGGTCTATCCAGTGGATGGTTGGGTGTCCTGTCATCTTGTAAGGACATGCGTCCATTTGGGCTTCATACACTTGAACAGCTGTCTGTTGCGAATTTGGTTGCGTTGGGGTCTGTCCACGCTTCCTACATACCCAGTGTATTATCTCCTATTTGAAATGAATGTACACCATACTTTCCTGTTAAAAAAGAAGCTGGACTCTGTGTACGGTACATTTGAGAAGGCATCAGAGAGAAGAAGGCCAGCTACGTGCGGCCTCGACAGAAGATGATCTTCTAACATTTGTTTGGCAATCTTCATTGCAGATGGTTGCAAGACTCGCTAAAGATATAGTGGAGACATATGAAATATACAACCTGAACTTTAAATATTTTGAAACTGTGAATCTAATGCCATCCTTTCCATTATAGTGGAGACATACGATCTGTATTTAATTTGCTTTTGATATATACGCCTCTAATTTTTTGGATCATTTAGATCCAATGCCATCCTTTCCACTCCGAACTGTAATATTCTCTTTCTTGCCTTATTATTATTATTATTTTTCTTTTTGATTTATATGCAAAAGGCACAAATTATGGATAAATCTATATTCCTAGCTTTGAAGAGAAACCACAGACATAGATATATAAAACCTTATAACTGATCATATAATGTAGATCATTGTAATCTTAGTCCTCTATCTTTTCCTTTGTTATGGCTATTTTTCATAGCATTTAGCCATAATCTTTTAAGATACATTAAGATGTCATGTAATAGTCATCATATATTTGCTAAAATTTATTTGACCATTCTAGAGGGAAAACTGTTTTTACCAATGATCATGCGCTCAAGCTAGAGTGGCCGGGTTCCAGATTGGATAGCTATTGTAGGATGTGGTTATATATATTGGCTTGGAATTTAGTGATGTGTACACAGCCCTTGGATATGACGTACGTATTCATTTGGAAATGTCCATGCGCAGAGCTGTTTTGCAAAATGCATCATTTGGATGATTTCCCTTTCTTTTTTTTTGTCTGTACATGTGCAAGTCCAATCATGCATGTATGATATTGTTTCTTCGACCACGTACAAACTATCCAAGAAAATTGTACTATGCGGGCCAAAGCTTAAGGAACGATATTTTTTCAACAACTACAACAATCTTTTCATCGCTCTTCATCAAGAAATTATATATCAAAATCTCTTAATCCGTGAGTAGAAAAGGATGAAATGTATATCTTATAAAATTATACTTTGACAGAAGTTTACTTGCAGAGGGACTTTGGATAACTAATTCATGTAAACGAAGTATACATTTTTCTGCAATTAACTTTCGCTTTAGAGGCCGATATGCCTTTAATTAGGTGAAAAATCTAAAAAAATATGAGTAATATTTGCTGTCTTTCCAAGTGGATTAGTAAAGGGTGGAATTACATATCCAAGAGAAAAATATAATTATTTAGAGCATATTTCGAAGGAGCAAGGCTCACATAACAACAACTAAAACTTAGCTGCTGGTGGTACAAGTCTACCATAACTGCTGGTGGTACAAATCTTCCACAACGCTACTACAAGCTCAACACATTACTAACTCCTAAAAAGAACTGTAAGAGAGTGAGTCTCAAAATATCACACGCTCAACAGAGATCTCCCAAAACAACAACCTGAACTACAGAGAAAATTGAGACCTCAACTATAAACGATCTCACTGGCAACACTCACCAAAAAGCTATTGAAGCAAAACGTGCTAACAGTAAACGTAATTAAACTGTAATTAAATATAAACACATCAACTAACACTACTCTCGAAGAGTAAAGGAAACCACAGGACTTGTACAGAAACACCAATCCACACAGCAACTGAAACAACTACGCTACAAGTCACACAGACAAATTACGAATGTAGGGTAACGGGACTGACAACAAAGAATTAGTCCACCGCATATTGAAATAACAGAACACACCGGAAGGCTATCCATAGAAAGGTATAACATAAAAATTGGAAGGTCCTACAATACGACCTCCACGAACACAGCTCTACCTCAACAACCTCATTTCTAATATGCAAAGTGCAATGAGTTAGTTTCATAGTTAACCTACCCTTGATTAGCCTATCCTTAAAAAGTATTTCTTTACCACAAGTCTCAATTGGGTTACCAATCATATATGGTGTCAAGACAACTTTTATTGAATAATAAACAAATAGATAGAGCTTACATATGCGCATGTTCTCATATCTTATAGAACTCATATAAATCAATTATATAAAACATGAACAAGTACACTTTCTTGACACTAGGGTGGATAGTGACAAGACAAGTCCATTTTAACAGTGCTTGGTTCGACTTTGTGAAAAATTAAAATTATAAAAATCAATTTACTGTTGACCTCGTCATCAATGCAGCTTTCTTGCCGTGGCACCCCTCATCGTATATGCTGACAAGTGAATGGGGTAGAGATAAAAAAAAAGAAAAAAAATCCCTACTCATCGGGTAAGATACAAGAAATTGACAAAAACGGCTCATTAGCTGCTTCGACCACAGCACAGAAAAAAGAAAGATATCTATTATCTCTCACTTATTTATAAAAACCAAGGCGCATGAAATCTCATAACACCTGAGAACGTTTGGTTCGACTTGAGTGTTGTCAGAACTTAATTTGACAGGGTCAAAATTGGCCCAAACTTTGCACTTAAGAGGTAGTTCACTTCCTATTTTTTGTCCCAAGGATGCCAAAATACAAAATTACAATTTTCTGTAGCTATATGAGAAGAGGGATTTCATTAATTACAACAATTTCTCAAGACATATTCGTCCGTAGTATTTTTTTTACAATTTACTTACGGCGAGACCTCTAAACCTGAAATAATTACTTAAATAGATAAAATAAAGAATACACCAGAGATATTATTCCAAAATTTGTTAATATCCAAGAAAAAATAATGAGAGAGAAACTTGTGGTGGGGTTGGGAAGGGGGCCTGGCCGGCGAATGGCACCTGCCGGTCATCCCCACCCCATGCCGTGCGCAGTCCTCCGCAGAGATAGATACATAAATTTTATTTAGTGGGGTCACAAATTATTTTTTAATATTTATATAAAAATATATTATATATAATATAAATAAATATATTACACGAGTGACCCCACGCGACCATTAGTGAAGTCACCTCTTACATAAAAATTTATCAAATTCTTAATTTATTGGATCATTTCAGATAAAAAAAAAATTCAATGGCACACGGCAATTACTTGGCATGTCGTATATACCACTGACAGCGTAGCAGGGACCATGCACATGGGAAATGAGGCAGATGTGTGTGTGTGTGTGCACGCGCCGCGCGTACTTTGGCATGTCGTATCAGCGTCGTATATACCACTGCCAGCGTAGCAGGGACCATGCACGATGGGAAATGAGGCAGATGTGTGTGTGTGTGTGCAGCACACACACAAAACACAGCAATTACTTTGGCATGTCGTATATACCACTGCCAGCGTAGCAGGGACCGTGCATGATGGGAAATAAGGCAGATGTGTGTGTGTGTGTGCACACGCGCGCGCGCGCCGCGCGCACACAACACAGATATATAAGTAACATTAAATTAAGAAGACTTTTTGGAAGATTTGAATTGTTTTAGATATTAATTAGGAATGCACTAACGTGGAAACTGCCGTGAAAATTAGGTGGGTATTGGCAATGAGTAATGAGCTGGAGGGGCCGTGCCTCTCCACACGTACGCCGCGTGGAGGGGGTGGATTCTTTCAACATTAAATACTATTTTTTTATATACACAAATAATATATTTGTGTACATAAATACATTATTTGTACATATAAATAATATAAAATAAAAATAAAATAAAACAAATATTTAATGAGAGGGGGCCTGCCCCCTCCACACGTCACGCGTGTGGAGGGGGGGGCGCGGCCCCTCAACTCAGCTATGCTCCGACAATGTCGGGAGCATAGCATTTCTCATTGGCAATTACTTTGGCATGTCGTATATATCACTGCCAGCGTAGCAGGGACCATGCATGATGGGAAATGAGGCAGATGTGTGTGTGTGAACACAGATATATAAGTAACATTAAATTAAGAAGAATTTTGGAAGATTTGAATTGTTTTAGATATTAATTAGGAAAGGGGAAATGTCCTCCCCCTCCATCGCGCTGTCTACTTTCCACTTCACGATCGAAACGTTGCATGATTTCCTCAACCTTTTTTTTTTTTGACCTGTGCATATGCAAGTCCAATCACGCATGTATGATATTGTTCTTCGACCACATACAAACTATCCCAGAAAATTGTACTATGCGGGCCAACGCTTAAGGAACGATATATTTTCAACAACTACAACAATCTTTTCATTGCTCTTCGTATCAAGAAATTATATATCAAAATCTCTTAATCGGTGATGTAGAAAAGGATGAAATATATATCTTATGGAAATATACTTTGACAGAAGTTTACTTGCAGAGGGACTTTGGATAACCAATTCATGTAAACGAAGTAGTATACATTTTCTTCAATTAACTTTCGCTTTAGGGGCCGATATGCCTTTAATTAGTTGAAAAATCTAAAAAAATATGAGTAATACTTCTTGTCTTTCCAAGTGGATTAGTAAAGGGTGTGATTACATGTCTAAGAGAAAAATACAATTACTTAGAGTATACTTCGAAGGAGACTCACATAACAACAACTACAACTTAATTGTTGATGGTACAAATCTACCACAACGTCACTATAAGCTCAACACATTACTAACCCCTGAAAGGAATTGTAAAAGAATGAGCCTCAAAATATCACACGCTCAACAGAGACCTCCAAAACAACAACCTGAACTATAGAGAAAATTGAGACCTCAACTATAGCGCTCTCATTGGCAACACTCACTGAAGAACTATTGAAGTAAAACGTGCTAACAGCAAACATAACATTTAAGTTATAATTAAATATAAACATACCAACTAACACTATTCTCAAAGAGTAAAAGAAATCACCGCCGACTCACCTGGTCTGTAAATGCTGGCAGATGAAGATTTGTAAAAACCTCAAAAAATTCGAGAAAAATTGCAACCACCTTCACAAAGAGAGGCCACCTCGAAACTCTTATCACCCGCCAGAGAAAAACCCCCGAGCCTCCATGGCCGGCCAATCCCACCTGGGGGCAGCAGCGTCAAACAGATCAAAGATCAAAGGAATACTCAGAGCTTCTCTCTCTAGAGATCTCTAGAGAGAGAACCATGTCCCCTATAAATCATATATTAGGAGTGATGACTTAGACATCCTTTGAAAATATGTTGAAAAAAATTTTACATTTTAAAAACTTTGACGCCGGCGCTTCCAAACATCCACTTTGGAGCCACACGTTGTCGATTTACAGCCGAGAAGAGAGACGAACATAACATCACGTCTTTTTCTGCTTTTTCAAAAGACAGAAACGTCGTGAAGGCCACTTCGTAAAATGTCAGCCCATGGAGGCCACATTGTACGTCTGTGGAATGTGGCATCTTTTTTTTTTTTTTTTTATCGTTTCATAGGCGCACAAATGACAAGGCAAAAGCCCCAATCATACGTGTAAAATTGACTTTTTCAGATTTGAGTTTTTTAACCTGTAGTTCCAAACGGCGTCTTAGCTTTTTATATACTTTAGGATGAAATCATTCGTTTAAATCTCAAGAGAAATAGGTTAATAAAAGCTTTCTAAGAATATTATCGTAATAGACTAATTTTCCAACAAAAGCAAAACCATGTGAACTCTCTCATGCATTGAAGAGTTCTATTTTGTGTTTTGATATCTTGTACAAGCTAATCATATATAAAGTTATATACATGCCATATATCTTTGATTGTACACCTAAGTTCAACCAGAATTTAACAAAGAAACAAGCACACACATATATATGTGTGTGTGTGTGTGAGAGAGACGACATTTGATTCAATATCAAAGTCTGCCACACACAAAAAATGATGAACTTTGTTACTGATTTTATTTTTAACGATATATATATATATATATATATATAAAACCAAGAAATATTTATGGGTATAGCTACGGCGTTGTTGACCAATTAAGCTACACGTTATTCTTGCATCTACCTTCGCCATCCTAGCTACTTTATATTCCCGGCGTTAAGTTGTTATCTCGGGCGTGAGACAGCCATGCCAATGCCCTCTCTCCCACGTACGGCATGTAGCTTCCCACGTGTATATATAGTTTCTCTCCCCATCATGCATGCCACTAGATGAACAGAACGAAAGGCAAAATTAGAGCATGGTTGGTGGGGAATGTGAGTTCGATTTCTGGGAAGTTATCTAGTCTACATGCAATTTTTGAGATGTGTAGGTCTGAAGTTTTTTCGATCAAGTGAAATAAGAATAATACGGGTCCACAAAAATTAGGAAGTGTCAAGTCCTGATTTTAGGGTCCACGAACACTACCATTCCTAAACTCACAAAACCACACGGGACGGGTTCTCCGTTGTATATATAAAAAAGAAAACGTGTTTGACCCAAAAAATAAGAGCAATTAATGGGAGTCAAATTTCAAGTATAGGTTATTGATCAGAATGCAAAAATTTTCTTTAAAATAAAGAGTTGAACAAAACTTAATATTTTGCTGATCGAGGATCCGTTTTTTTTTCCTTTTTTTTTCTTAAAAAGAAATCTTCCTTCTCGACTTCTAACCACAGGTTTCGCGTTTTCCTTTTTATATAATGAAGAACCACCGCCACCTGTAGCTTTTGCTGGATTGGTTTCAATTAGATTTTGTGGGTACATATCAGCCACAAAATCCCTCTCTCTCTCGATACCTTTCTCTAGCTTGCCGTCAAGATGAACATCTCTCACCTCCGAATGCCTATCGTGATCAATGATTCCTTCTTGTGTGGTTTCGTTTAGATTATATGTTCTAGCTCGTTGGTTCATCCGAAATGCTTTAACATGCATCCTTTTTATTTTGTCCTGGGTTATACATATATAGAGGAAAAAAGAGAGTGGGGTCATTGATAGTGCACTTATAGTTTTATCTTCTTAAGTTAGTGGAGTCACTCGTAATAAAATTTAACATATAAAATAAAATTTTTTAAATTTAATATAAGATCACGTACCACACTGATTGTAAATTATACATCTATCCATGCCATGATCATGATCATGTGTAGTACATAGAAGAGCGCTGTTACACATATAGCTAGTATGGGTCTTTTCATCTTATTGTATAAGATCCACGAATGCAGAGAGAGAGAGAGAGAGAGAGAGAGAGAGAGAGAGAGAGAGAGAGGAGAGAGAGAGAGAGAGAGAGAGAGAGAGAGAGAGAGAGAGAGGAGAGAGAGAGAGCACTCTTAACACGGCAAGCCGGGTCTATAAATACCCTTGGGCACTGTATAAGAGCAGACGCAGTTCCGGAAGAAGAGGGTAGCCCTGCATCAAGTTAGCCATCTGATCACAATGGCGCTGCTTGTGAGTATACGTAGTAGCATCTCCTCTTTATCCTTGCCATCTCCTTGGCTGCTGCCACGATCTTCCCAGCCCATGCAGCCCAAAACCCGCCGGCCATATTTGTGTTCGGCGACTCCCTGTCCGACGTGGGAACCAACAACGCCCTGCCCGACGGCTACCATGCCAACCACGCCCATTACGGCGTCGACTTCCCCGGGGGCGTCGCCACGGGAAGGTTCACCAACGGCTACAACTTCATCGACGGCATCGGTAAAAACACCTGCAGATCGATGTTATATAAAATCAACTAACCTGTTCTTGTAGTCTTCAATGGATCGAGCAGCCTAGCTACCAGCTTAATTAATTATATGTTCTTCTTCTCTTTTTATATATCTATACACCCAACTCTTTAAATTTCTTTACTGCCTTGCAGCGCAGCACTTTGGTTTCGAGCAAAGCCCGCCAGCTTTTGTCCCCGTGTCAAGGGGCGATAATCATGTATCAAAAGGAGTAAACTTCGCGCATGTATCAAAAGGAGTAAACTTCGCGTCCGGAGGATCCGGCATTATGGTGGAGGTAAGAGCACAAGTTGACGATGGTATTCTTCTTCCCTTTAATGTCTTTCCCTTCCACATGACTAACCGCACTGTTCAGGGCGTGTATCTTAATTTGCAGGCATGGAGATTAAGTACTTCATTGGCTAATGATCATAAACGCGAAATAATATATATGGCCCTAACAACTTTGGACGTCACTATATATGAACCAAAACAAGTCATCTTACTGTGAGTGCATACAGCTACCATACAATTATTGCAAGAACAGTACTGCTTTTGATATACATACCTCATGACTTGGCACCGGCCAAAACTGGTGTTGGCATATGGTCCTTTCTATCAGATGGAAAGGAGATGCATGATCTCATCATTTGTCTGATTTCTGACTTATCAGTACCCTACGTACAGGAGTCTCCATACAGTATGGACATGGGAACATCTTTAATCCGCCGGCCACCAAAAGTTGACCATAGAGAAGAGGACTAGCCGAAGTGCTTTGATCTTTGAATATGTAACCAATAATCAACATAAATTAAATGAAAATTTGATTTGGTAACAAATTAATAAATCACGCATCAATATATAGAAACAAAATTCCATTTATAAGCTGCAATTGGCACCTTATTCCCTGCGTACGTACCCTCTCCTCATGCATGATAGCTACACACAGGTTATTAATTAATATGGCTAGCTAACTAACTAGCTCCTTCGATTCTTTATGCATGCATGGGTTCTGCTTTATACACGCCTAGCTAACAGATAAATATATATTGCATGCTGAAATTGCAGTGCATGGACGGCACTGCTAAGAAGTGCATCACCATGGACAAGCAGATCGACAACTTCAAGCAGGTGAGAACTCTGCTGGAGCAGCTACTCGGCAGTAAGTACATGAACCAGCTGGTGTCCAATTCGCTCTTCGTCTTCACCTGCGGCAGCAACGACTTAAACAACTTCTTCGACAAGTACTCCTGCATCTTCCCGTTCGCCCCGATCGATGAGTACGTCGCCAACCTGACCTCCGCCTTCAACAGTCAGCTCAGGGTGAGGCATGCATGCAGCGAATTGGATCATACGATCGATAAACCATCTCTCATCTTAATTTCTTCCATATATATTATATATATATATATTAGGCTAATACTGCGGTACGGCGGTGAGACTCCGCCGTCCGCAGCCCACACCTCAATCCGACGGTGCATATTAAAAAAAAAGAGTAATACTATGCTCCCGGCACTGCCGGGAGCATAGCACAGCGCGGGTCCCTCCAACATTTAATATTTTTTTTTTTTTACATTTGTTCACACAACATGATGTATTTGGCACACAATACATCATTTGTGTGCACAAAATATTACACAAAAACTAAAAAAAAAAAGACATTAAATGCTGAAGGGGCCCGCACCCTCCACGCGGCGCGCGCAGAAGGGCGCGCGACTCTTCCAGCTGTACTATGCTCCGACAGTGCCGAAGCATACCATTACTCAAAAAAAAAATGGGACCTGCGTTTCACGCGTCTACGATGCGCGAAATGCAAATCCATTTGGGGACCGTCCAGATTTTAAGGTCCCCGCCCGCCGCACTGCAGTATATATATATATATAAATGCTGCTCGATATATCTCTTACAAAGAGGATCGACCATGAGATGTATTAATTTGCACAGAAACTGTAAGCTTGGAGGCAGAAAGTTGCGGTCATCAACGTCCCGGCACTCGGGAGGATCCCGACGGCGAGAGCCCTGGACGTCTTCAACATCACCGGTATTAATTTCGAGAGAGTTCTGAACGGCTACGCTCAAAAGTTCAACAAGGCGGAGGCCGCCATGCTGAGGGAACTCAGCTCGTCGACGCTGCCGGGGATGAAGTACTCCATCGGGAATGCTTACTCTGTGATCATGGACGTAACTAATAAGCCTAAGAAATACGGTGAGATTAATTAATCTAGCTCGCGCGGACAAATTAATGTATACTCCTCGTATAGTGTATACATATGCATACACTTGTGCGCACACACACACACACCCCAACACATAAGTGGCTGTTATACAATATCATACATCCATACTCAAAAAGTTGTGATAAATATATACATAAACTTGCAATTACAGGGATGAAAAATGTCGTCGATCCTGCTGCGGCAATGTTCAGTTTGTGCCAGCGCTGCCTCCTGTCAAATCACATATGTTCACCGACTGCATGGTTGTGCTCCAACCGCAGCCGAGTACGCCTTCTGGGATAACATACACCCCCCCCACCGGTCATCAAGTATGGCGGCGAGCTCTTCTACAGCGGGGTCCCGCCCTACGCCACTCCCATCAACTTTAAGCAGCTGGTCGGAGATGATCAGACAGCTCCCCGCCGTGGGGCTTCCCTTCGCGGCGTTGGTTCTTTTGAAGCTATGTGAGAGGCGGCATGCATGTCTAGCTAGCTGCTGCTGCCTTTGATCTATGATCTGTATGTTATTTGCAGCATGTATATGTCTCCCGTTGCCTGATCTACTCATCCGATATGTGCTATATATGTATCCTTCCGGCCGGTGTTTCCTGGTCGCATGTGTTAGCTTGTATTCGATCAGCAGCTCCTATATATGTGCTAAAATAAGCTGCCTCGATCATGTCTACTTGTAGTAATTATGAAAAACTTGGAATAAAGTGCTGCCTGGTCACTCTAGCGACATAGCTGGGTCTCCAAGTTTGTCTCACTGCTTGTCCTTCGTAATTACATGCACGTACGTTATTCTAGTATACTTTTGTGTGGAGTACGATAATAAGGTGCCCCAATATGATCCTAAATATATAAAGTGTTAGAATTTGAGTATTTAATCTCACATCAATTTAGTAATTAAGATACCTAAATCATTGAAATTTTAAGGCACTAACAAGAGGGGACAAAAACCTTTAATGTTAAGCATATTTTGGACGTGTGATTAATGGATGACGAAGTTATGTAGAGAAAATCAAGATAAGAATATTTTGGCATGCACTAAATATTTACTAGTGACTATGATAAATGAGGTAGTTTTCCCATTTTGCTACAAAAAAGTATAGCCGAGGGATTAAGAACAGTCGGCGCTTTTAAAGAAAGCTCGATTGTTAGACCGTCGATATCAATTTCTTTTTAACAAGCGGTCGAACGGTTTGGATCTTTAAATGGTTGGCGTAAGCATAAAATCACCATTATTTTTTTCACCCAAAGGCCAAAGCAGAGGCGAACAAGCTTCAAACATACGACCTCTCTCTGCGCGGCGGAAGTTTTTCCCCCTTCATCATCATCATCATCAGAGCCTTATCCCATTATTTGGGGTCGGCTACATGAATCCTTTTTCGTCAAACATTCTATCAAGTGTTATAGTCTTGTTTAAATTCAAGAAGTTCAAATCCTTTTTATAACATCGCACCATCTCATTTTAGCATACCCCTACACTTTACTAGCATCTAAAAATTTGGTCACATCTTGTAACCGGCGCCGAGTTAGGGCGACGATATACGTGTCCAAACCACCTAAGTCTATTTTCTCTCATTTTCTATCAAGTAGAGCTACCCCAAATCCTCATGGAAACGCTCATTCCTAATCTTATCTTTCTTATAGTCTTACCACACATCCATCTCAGCATCCTCATCTCTGCTACACATAATTTGTTAACGTGTTCCTTTCGCACTGCCCAACACTCGGTACCATATAATAAAGCAGGCCTCACTGCCGTTCTATAAAACTTTCCTTTAAGTTTCACTGGTATACGACGATCGCAGAGGACTCCTGATGCACTTCTCTATTTTAGCTAGCCTGCCTTAATCCTATGTGCAACATCGTCATAAATCTCTTCATTCTCTTGGAAGTTTTTCCCCCTTCGCGGCGCCAAAATTTCTTTCCCCCCTTTCTCCATCTCTTTTCCTCGTCTCTCTGCGAACTTCCCCCTTCCACTCGCCCCACTTTCGCCCGACGCCGCCGTTGACCGCCAAAGTTGCAGCCGCTGATCCGCCAGCCACCGTCAACCACCATCAACCGCCGGAGTTGCAGCGCGCCGATAACCTCCGCCAGCCGCCGGTAACCGTCACCAGCTGTCGAAGTTGCTGCTGCCGGCAACGACCACCAGTCGCCGAAGTTGCAGTCGTCGGCGACACAACAAAACCTTCAGGTATTCTCTCTATCTTTGGCCTCGATGACGGCATCTCCTCATGTCCCTCCGACATGCTGCGCCCACAAGGCCTGCAACCCGGTGGCACTCCTTCCCTCCCTAGTGCGCGTTCTGCTTTGTTCTCTCACTCTCTCTGTGTAATACCCCAAGGTATAAAATGATAAATAAGTAAGAATCACCGAGAAAACGTAATGCAGTTTGTAAGCAGATGGATAGATTAAGCAATTCGGAACTATTGAAGGTCTACTAAAAATGTGCTAAAGGATATTACTATTGGTAAAGGATAATACTAACGATAAATAGTAAGGATATTACTAAAGGATACTACTAAAGGTAAATGGTAAGAGTAAGGTTACTACTAAAGGTAAGCATATTGGTAAAGGAAAAGGATAAGGATATAGATATGTCCCTGTTCACATTGAGCCAGAATAAAATAAAAAGAAAAGTATAAATGTAAATGACAGGGGCATATCTACAATTATAAAAATATGAGGTTTTCATGCGAATATTAATTTTTCTAGGGACCCCGGTGTAACATCCACCGACCCCCAGAGACAAAGTCGAATTCCGATCGGAGCTCATTCGGAGCCTGAATGGCTGATCGGAGATTTGGGAGGGGTATATCTCCAATTTCTAGAAATCAATGTAAAAATGCTAAAGATAGAAAAGTTAGGGGGTTAAGTGAAATAAAATATAAAATCCTAGAAAATCTTAGAAAAAACAAGAATTTCTTAGAATCTCTAGAAAGGGACACTTGTCCCACATGCAAGTAATGTTTATCTCTTAGGGGACACATGCCCCCACCTGGTCCATCGATGCACTACAGAAAAAGCGGATATAGCGGACCGATATTGCGACCGCATAAATTGGTCGCTAGTCGGTCTCTATCAGCGACCAACTAGAGACCGATAGATTCGGTCGCATATAGGAGACGGAATTGCGACCGAATTAGTGCGGTCGCTATATCGGTCGTTGTAGCCCTAATTACTACCCCGACCAACCCTTTTCCTCCCTCAACTTCCCTCTCGTCGTTCCCTCCCCCCGACCAACCTTCCCTCCCCTTCCGTCGTTGCCGGAGCTGCTAAGGAGCTCGCCACCGCGTGCAGCCGCCGTCGACATCGTCGACTCCGGCCGCCACTGTCGCCGCCGAGGAGATCGTCGCCGCCTGCAGCCGCTGTGGACATCGTCGCCGCCGCTGTGGACGTCGTCGCCGCCGCTGTCGGTACCCGTCACCACTGCCGCCTGCCCATCGCCGGTTAGTCGAGCTCCTACCCCCGCCCCCTGCCCCCTTCCTCCTCCCTCCCTCCCCTCCCAACTGTCGCCACTGTCCCCTACCCCCGCCCCCTGCCCCCTTCCTCCTCCCTCCCTCCCCCGCCGAAGAAATCCCCTGCCCCCTTCCTGCTTCCCACCCTCCCCTGTGCATCCCTCCCCCCTTATTTGCAATCTACTACCCCTCTCCTCTCTCCCCATCCCTCCCCTGTCGCCACGTACCTCTCCCCCCCCCCTGCCGCCACACCCCCCCTCTCTCTCTCCCCCCCCCCCCCCCCCCCGCCCCCCCCCCCCCCCACACTCTCCCACCGTACCACCCCCCCCGCCTCATCCCCTCTCCCTCTGTGCGTTGTTGCCCCTCTGCCACCCCACCCCCACCCCCCTGCCGCCACTCTCCTCTGACTCTTCCCCTCTCGCCACCCCCCCCATCTCCTCGTCTCCTTCTCTTGCCATAGGTTTTCCTCTCTCTGTGTTTGTCTAGGTCCTTCACGTCATTTGGAGGTTTTTGGTGCGGATCTTAGCAACATTTGGTTCAAGTTGTTAGTCTCTGGAAGACTCAAGATATACAATGTCATGGTGGATATATCTGATGAACAAGTTTGTTTTTTGTCACGTCACTCTTAGACAAGGGCCAGTAGGGGCCGACACTCTTCACCGCCATTGAAGCTATGCTAGCAGTCTCCTTGTCTATATTGCCTAAAAATGGGATAAAAGCAGGGTGAGTTTAATGCGTTTAGTAGGAGTTACATATCAGTAGACATTAAATTTACATTCTTAGCATTTTGACAAGTACGTAAAAATCCAAAAAATAAATCAGGATGAATGCAGTCAAGTTTAGAGACATTAATCATTTAAGCTTGCATATCAACATTCACTGTCCAACAAAATTTATGTTGTCAGTAGAGGACAAAGAATAGATGCAAGGTATCAATAGGCAAAATATATAGGAACTTTAATCACAAACTGATCAGCTTCAATATAGTAAGGGATCTTTGCAATTGCACTGTCTATAACAGATGTTTAATTATATATAGAACAGTCAGATTTTCGATGAGATTGGCCATTAACGATAAGCATTCAATAACATTCATTCGTATCAATGCACAGTTCATTCAGTGGAAAAAATACCAGACACTAATTTTGCATTTCATACCCTGCTTGCTATCACCTCACATCCGTACTCCTCCTCCGATGGTTGAATTGAGTACTTGGGTCTCAACCCAGCCTCAAACAAAAGCATAGGGTCATGGGACATCATCCTTCGGGCATATAGTCTCCATTTTCATTGATAATCCCCATTAACAATATGGCCCAAGAGAGTTCCAATAATGAAAGGTAATTATGCTCGAAAGATGGCCTTTTTACAGGCTCAGGAAAAAACAAACTAGGGGTGTAATGGGTCGGAGTCAGAAACAACAGTTTTCGAATTTGACTCTAATAAGAATTATCGAAAATAATCAGATGCAGAAACAACAGTTTTCGTATCCGAATCCATTTCATCGAATTATCAGATAATAAAGTTCAAAAATTAGATAGTGTGGAATATGAACAAGTTCAGTAAATGGGATTCAAAAATTGAATAATCAGATATTTGGATAATAATAAATATATTATGTAATATATAATCTCTATTATATGATATATATTATACATACGATCAGATTCAAAAATTATATAATCAGATACAAAAACAACTCGAGTAATGGGGTTCAGAATAATTTGGTTCAAGTTCATTCAATGGTTGCTTACTTATCAAAATGTTTTACCTTTACTACTGCACAATGAAGATGCATGCTTTCTCCATCCGAGCAAGCTTTAAGTGTTTCCTGAAACTTCAAGTTGTTCCTCCTTGGGTCCGTCTTCCCCATCATACACAGGATGTAAAGAATGTGAACCGCATCAAAGGCTTATCAGATCATTGGCCAAAAGAATATGCTATCCTGGATCCTTCTGCCTATGATAAATGCAAACTGGGCATCACTAATCAGCTCTGGCGTAATGGACTGCATTTTGTTAGCCATAAGCTTCGTTATAATTTTATAGAAAAAGTTGCATAGAGATATCGGCCTGAACTGATCAAAGGAGTCAGCTCCCTCAGATTTAGGGATAAGTGAGATGAAGGTGCAGTAGACTTGATGCAACCAGTGCTCTCCATTGAAAAGGACTGTACTTATAGATATGCACTTATGAATAATGCTCTCCATCATGCATGTTACGTTATGTCATTGATTGCTCTTATGAATATGTTGAATGTTAAAACAAAATCTATGTTTTCATCGTCTACATGTATGCCAATTTCACATGTTATTGGTGCTTTTGTAAATTTCCTAGATGCTTTGTTGTTGAATATGTTATTTAGTTTTATTGTTGAATGGTCGTCAGCATAAGTCATTCTTGCTTATTTTATGTGCTTGTTGATATGTATAGAGTTTTTAGAATACTTATTTTTGTGTTTTTAGAATGTGTTATTATCTTGTCAATAATTAATTAGTGGGTGTTGTATGTGACCATGACTCCGGATATGTTTAGGGCGATCGTCAACGAGAAGTCTCTCAGAATATCTCAACCATCGTCTCTCAGACCGTCTCCCAGATGCTCGTAGAATTGGGAATTCCTGTTAATAGAGCACCTCCTGCACCTCCTGCACAACAGCCTCCGGTAAGTATTTTATTTTATTGATTTTCTATTTGTTAACTCTAAATATCATCTTACAAATATAAGAATTTAGATTGAGGAGGGAAAATATCACTTTCTTAACTCTATGAACTTGGGTTTGAGGGTCCAAAATTGAAAAGAAAAGTCTAATCAATCCATCGATTGTTCCAACACGACATGGGAGGTGAAAGTAACCCGTAGAAACTGACAGAGTTCAAATTGGTCTCCAAATTTGAACTTCATGCTCAATTTACATTTCTTAAGAAGAACTAATTTAATGGTTTAATAGGGTCAAAAATAAAAATAGATCCGATTAATTTGTCAATGACTCCAACACGATCGAGAAGGTGAGAGTGACTTGTAGAAACTGACGGAGTTCAAATTGGACTCCCGATATGGCTTGGGCAAACAATTTTGTATTTTCTTAACTAGTTAGTTTCAAATCTATGAACTTGGGTTTGAGGGTCCGAAATTGAAAATAGAGGTCAAATTATCTATCGATTGTTCCAACACGACATGGGAGGTGAAAGTAACCCATAGAAATGACAGAGTTTAAATTGGACTCCAAATTTGAACTTCATGCACAAATTTACATTTCTTAAGAAGAACTAATTTAAGGGTTTAATAGGGTCAAAATTAAAAAAATAGATCCGATTAATTTTTCAATGACTCCAACACGATCGGGAAGGTGAGAGTGACTTGTAGAAACTGACGGAGTTCAAATTGGACTCCCG
>JACBKR010005220.1:0-19605 GCA_014218235.1 Colocasia esculenta
GAATCTGAGGGGTTGACCTCATAAATTTGTCCAAAAATCAAGGGCATAAGTCAAGGTATAAAAAGGGAAAAGGAAGGGAAACCAGTGTCAATCCAAACCAAAAGAGCCGCAAATAGGCAAATCAAATTAACGAAGAAAAGCACGTCAAGAGTGGCAAAGTCCCTGCAGGGATCCAAATGGACCTGGACGTAAGCGTGCAGCACGACAAGAGTGGCAAAGTCCCCGCAAGGATCCAAATGGACCTGGACATATTTAGGATAAGGAGTGAACATTCCCCCAAGTTCCCAAGTCTACTGGCAGACTTCCTAAGCATATCTTCCTCCTCCTCTTCGGTATGCCTTAAGGGTCGAGGCAAGGCAACGAGCAATTAAGAGGACGTCGCCGAAGGCGACCCTGGGTAAAGGCACCACTTAAACAAGTCCCATCACTGGCTAACGCATCCAAGAATCACCAGCAATTCTTGGTGACAGCCAAAGTAATGAGGGGTCCAAATGCCACGAAAATCTAAAAAACAAATCATATATTTCAAAATCCAAAAAAAAGAAGATATTACAATATTCAAAAAAATCAGATATTTCAAATTTCCAAAATTTTGCATATTTCAAAATAAAAAATTAGATATTTCAAATTTCCAAAAAAAATCACATATTTCAAAATAAAAAATCAGATATTTCAAAAAAAATTCCAAAAAAATCGCATATCTCAAAATCCTAAAAAATTGTTCTCTTGAAATATGTGCATTCATCCTTGTAAATTCCGACTAACTTCTACTTGCTTGTACACCATGTACATTCACCCATGCTGCACATGTACATACTCTACATGCTCTCATACATACATTACTTCTCTTATCTTATGCCTTATTTGAACAAAGGCTCAGCCCCTTGACAAGAACATGAAAGCAAAATTACTCGTATGCAAGAGGCTGAGCCGGAAATACATTTAACTTGTTTGTTCGAATGGTTTACAGCACGCAACAGGGAGGAACATGTATACATATACATGCGGCCAAAAGAGGGGGGGGGGGTGGGGGGGGGGGGGGGCAACCCCTAGTACATTATCATAAAGTGCCCAGACAGACACACATCCAAAGAAGTGTAAAAAGTACTATCAGGACAAGTATAACCTAACACTCGCCCCACCCTCTGTAGGATGGTCGCTCTCGCCTGCTCCCTCCACCGACCTCTGCTGCTGGCTGCTCTCAGCCTCACCGGGGTCTGCTGCCAGGCGCAGAGCTGGAGGCCTCATGGAGGCATGGGAACCCGTGGACGTCGCGACAAGGCTCTCCGTGAAGAGGCTGCCTCGCCCCTGTTGTCGTGCACGCTCGCGCCCACACTGGTACCGGTCCTCTGCCGCTTGACGAAGATGCTCGACGATGCCCAAACTCGTGCGCGCCTCCACCAACTGCTGAGTCAACCGGTCACGCTCCTCCACCCAGCGAGCCCTCTCCCTCTCGCGATTCTCACGCTCCAGGGAGAGCCTCATCTGCGCCTCCGCAGCCTCCCGGGGCGGGTCCGTGCTCCGCTGAGTCACCTGCGAGCGCAGCCCCGACAGCTGCTGGGACGCCTCGGTCAGCTCGGCACGGGTGTTCATCTCCCGTGTAAGGGCGTCCTAGAGCTCATCCGACTACAAGAAGCGAGCATGGGTAAGTACAAACCACAGTTCAATTCATGTATGTTTAATTAAGGTACTTACCCGTGTGGCAAGGTCGCGCTCCGCCTCCTCCGCTCTGGCCTCTGCCACCGCCAACCGCGATCGGAGAGAGGTCACCTCTGGGTCAAGAACGCTCTGGCTCAAGGAAGCGCCAGCGATAGCGGTACCCTCCACCGATGTCCTAGCAGCACGCTGCACACATTCCAATGGAAGATCAGCACCTGGTAAGGTAAATAACGGAGGTATCATTTCTTAAAACTTACCAGTGTCTCGAGGTCCGCACGTGCCTCGGCCAACTGGGTCTCCGTGCTCGCCAGCTGGGCACTAAGCTAATCAATCAGCCCGTCACTGGGCATCCTGCATACTCCTCTTGGAGCGGTGAAGGTAGGCGGAACTATCGACCACATTTGACTCCACTAACTGGCCGCCTACTGCCAGTCTGCGTACTGTTCCAGAAAACGGAGGTGCCAGTCAAATGCCTCCGCCTTCCCCTGAGTCTTCCGACCAATTCCCTGGGGATCCTATACCTCAAGCCATGCCTGATGCAGGCCTAGGGTCCGAGCAGCCAATCGCAGGCGGAGCGGCTCGATCTCGTTTAGGCAGTGGACCCATACGTTCCGCCTAAATCGAGGCCGACCACTCTTCACCCGGTTGGCCTTCATCCTCCAGGCCGGTATAAGGCTCCCAAACAACCTGCATACATTTAGTCAGTCACATATGCATTACATTTCATAAACGCTTAAATGAAAGGAAGCATGTAAGTTGCATACCAGAAGTGCTCGAAGTCACGAACATCCGGCGGAGGACCTCTAGCTAGTAGGAGTATGTGGCCGTGGTCACCCTCGGAGCCACCGTCGGGCGAGGGGTACTGCACCTGGGTGCACCTCGGTCGCCCTGCCCAGGGGAAGTAGTAGTAACTCCACACCTGCACACACACACACACCAGTCAGTCACATATTTAATAAATCCAATTGCAGATCATTTAATGCAGGAAGAGCAAATTAAATTTCATACCTGTAGGAAGGGCGTGAAGCCGCCCTGTCGTCTCTCGCCCGGTAACGGAAGAGAGATCCGCGATAGGTTGGGCCAGGAGGGCCGCACCCCACGCGTAGTCCCCAACTCTGTCCAAGTCCTCGAGCAACTCCAGGAATCGGCAGTGGATGCTATCACCCTTCGTGGTGAACAACATCTTGCCGAAGAAGAAAACCAGGAACCGTCGGGGTCTCGGTCTGCTCGATCTCTGTCCGTAGGGTCTTGGTCGTACGTCACACGTGCTAGCCCTGCCGCTCGCTGCACAAACTTCTGCAGCGTCTCCTCCGACCGCTGGCGCACTCTGGCCAGCCCTAAAGTCTCTAGCAAGGCAACTCGCCCCACCATCCTCCGGTCTCCTACCTCGTCTCCGTGGGGGTCCAAACCCAGGAGACTCTGCATCTGCTCGGTTAGTCGGCATACGTCATGCCACTCACTGCCTCCCCGTCACTCGTACCCGATATCCGGGTCACGTCCTCCAAGCTTGGGACCATATGGCCCTATGGGAACAGGAAAGTCCTACTAGTCCTATCCCACCTCTCCCTCATGACCTGGATCAGGGGGGGTCCACGAAGAAGGGCTCGATCTCCAAGATCGGCCCGAAACCCATCCCCCGGACCCTCTCTCTCTGAAAGTCCGGGAGCCCCTGGTATGCTCCCAGGACAAGGGGCCACATGGTCCTCGCCTTCATCACTCCCTGCAATGCACAAACAAATCAAGCATAAGTCTCAAACACATTAAAGAAGACAACTGTGCAGAGCAAAATGACCCTCAGATAGCCTCTGCGCCTTTCATCTCCTAATCCGTGCCCAACCAAGGGGGCGCATTTAAGGCCCGAATTCGTGCCGCCAGGCGGCAGCATTTTATCCCCATTTCCGCGCCCGTACAGTGGCCGCGTTTCAAGGGAACAGGCTGAGTCTTCTACTTTGGGCGCAGTTCGCGCCCTCCTTCTTCCCGGTGACTTTCGCCTCCCCTCCTTCCCCTTTCTACCCGAATACAAGAGAAGAGGGAGGGGGACTTACCGTTTCCGGTCAGGAGGGAATCTCCCGACCATGCCGGCCGCGGCGACGCTCTGCTCGGTCCTCCTCCGCAGCCTCCTCATCGTCGTCGTCGTCCTCCTCCTCTTCTTCGCTTGCCGACTCCGCTACGTCGCCCACCGGGACGAGGGCCAACTCCCCTGGAGTCACTGTCATCTCCGCCACCATGGCGGAGAGCTCCGCTGACACCGGCGATACCTCCTCCACTGCCATTGCGCCCTCCGCCATCGCCTCCTCCGGCGAGCCTTCGCCTTCCTCCACCCTCCGCCGCTTCGCCATCGCCGTAGGATTAAGGTTATAAGGGAAAGAGAGTTTAGAGAAAAGGTTAGAGAGAAAGAGAGATTAGGGAGAAAGAAGGAGAAGAGGTTAGAGGTTGGTTCGAAATGGCCGGAATAGTCACCCTGCGGGTCGTTTTGCCGTTCCGGCGAAGATCTGAAATCACGTCCAAAGCATCAGCCGCGTTTCAAGTTGGAAATGCACCCAGCAAGGTCGCCGTGATTATAAAAGCCATCATTGCATCGGGCACGGGCGCCAAGGTTTAAAATTTGAATTTCGAAGGGCGTCCATATAAGCGAACGCGGAATGTAAAAGGACAGATAGAATTGCGTCCTGAATGCTCGCCGCGATTCAGAGTAATTATTGCCTAGCGCAGGACCCGTAGGGAGCGCCTTTTGAGAATTGAAATGTCACGTCCTACTCATATACTATTTTCGGAGGTGACAGAAAGAGCGAATAATGCAAGCCAGGACGGTCTTATATATACATAGAAAGTTGCAACGGAAAAATGTTACCGGTACCGATAGTTTAGAGTTAAAATATACAACAACTGAAGTGACAAAGTCTAAAAAGAAGTAAGGTTTGCTATTTATGGATCACTCGGTGCACATTCCCTTGGCGAGTCAGACCCATCTGAGATGCCTGAAAGGAAGGTAGGATTTATGAGCAATTGTGCCTAGTAGGAAATCACCAAATATAATATTAGTGAGTTTGACAAGTAGGAAAAGAGCAATAAGTATACAGTCAATAGAGGATTCAACATAGATATCGAAGTATAATTCAATGAAGTATCATAAATTTACCCGGAACTAAATAGTAAAGAAGTTCATGCCATAATACAGTTCATGGAAATGTAGACTAAATTTAGCAGTAGGTGGTGTTTGCCAAACACCTAGTAGATCCCTCTCGACGAGTACATTCGAATTGACCGATTCAGTGGCCTAGTTCGGGTGCTCCTCCCGGGACTGGATCGGCTCCATTGCACAGACATTGGTCCAGTAGAGTCCGAAGACCCAAGGTGTCACCATTTCCATTGATTAGTCTTTTAATATAGTTCGGGCAGACCTCAAGTAATACTAATATTAAAGTTCAATGTGAGAGTATAGTGATAGCAAGCCAAAGTAAGGCTAGCTAGTACGGTTGGTCCAAGTCTAAATAATATAAGTTATATATAAGAAATTGGGAAAGAAACAAGTTGGAACAATATGTATAAACTTAAAAGAAAACCGTCGATCAGAAAGGTAGGACATGTTTGACTTTTGTCTCAGTAGGAGAGGGCTCCCTTGGAGAAGTCATATGTGTGTTTATCATTTCTCACCGGACCTTGGATTTCTAGCTTTCTACTAGGTTTATTGAATTATGAGACTTTCGGGTAGGCCAAATTGTGAGATATTAGAAAGGCGATATTTGATGGAATCGCCAAAATTACGTTTTTCTTCTTTGGTGGGAGAGTTGACTTTTTATTGGTAAGGAATATATTGTTTCTGATATTTTTATTGGATTCAAATGGGGGTACTTCCTTATTTACATATATATCTTAAGTAATGAAATATCAAATTATAAACATTGATATGGAATGTAAATAAGGTATGAGTTTGCAGACTTGCAGGGTATCTGCTGACACTTCTGGAAGGAACAGACTTGTCTGAAAAACTGTAAAATCGGTCGACCGAAATGGCAGGGTCGGTCGACCGACCTAGCCAGTGTTGGGACCTGGGTTTTCGACAGTGGAATCGGTCGACCGATGTAGGGAAGTCGGTCGACCGACCTGGTCAACCGATTTTGGAAAGCCAGTTGACCGCTCTACTCAGCACTAGTAGGGGGGTTTGGCTGCAGGATCGGTCGACCGGAAAGATGAAGTCGGACGACCGAACTGGTAACATCAGTCGACCAATTTCTGATTTCAGTCGACCGATTTCGGAAAAACGCAGATTCGTACGGACGCAAATCGCACCACTTTTTCTGGCTTGGGATGGAAATAAATGAGCAGGAATAAAGGGTATATGACTATACTATACTTGTATATATTTTTTCGGGGAAGTGGAAGGCTATAGGCCCCTCATCTCTCTTCTTTCTCTCTCTAGGGTGGCTGGAAAAGGGGGAAACGGTCGACCGAATCGATCGGTTGGTCGACCGATTCTGGCGAAGAACCAACGACACTCTATTTTTGTACAAATGAATGGAGGGGGAAAGAGAAGACTTCAATGGTTATGGCTGGGGGAGGGGGGGTTTCCCTTACTTAGAACAAACACTCAATGGCAAACTTCCTCAGATTTGGAATAGCAAGGGAAGGGAAGGAAGTTTCCTACAATCAAGCGTTTAGATTTCCTACCTTGTTGGAAAGAAAACCAAGTTCCGGAGCTCTTCCTACAGCTTCTAATGCCTCCTCCTTCCTCTTCCTCAAGCTTCAGTGGAAGCAACAGTGGTAGCAGAGCATAGCAGCAGCAGCAACAAAGCAGTAGCAGCAGTAAAGCAGTAGAAGACAACAAGGTGGCAGACAAAGCAGCAAGGGGGCGAGGTAGGATAAGATTTAATGGGGGATAAGGTTAACGGGGTTTTATCCTCCCAGGGGAAGGGGTGTGCGTGAAAACATGGCTGTTGGGGGTTTGATCACGGGGAGATTTTACTGGGATTAGCCACGTAGGTGGAGGTAAAGGCGTAACCCCATTACGTAGGTGAACAGTGATTACCTTACGTAATCATATGTCATAATTGAAATATATATATATACATATATATAATTCCATATATTATTTAATATAATATAAATCTCTTTTAATCCTTTTCCATCAATATAATTTACTGATTTAGGTTATTAATTTATGGGGCCTCATGTGTGTTTATTTTCAAGGTGTATTTTAGTAATGGCGGGGTGCGTAATAATCGAAATAATTGTAACGTCATCATGCATTATACACAAATGGCCAATTATTTCATAAATAAAAATCAAGGTGTACATGAAAAGACATTCACAAAATGCGTCCACACAGTCGACGCGATTTAATGTTTTTTGGGCGACCAGTTGGGGCGTTGCGATTTGTGGAAGAAGCTCTCCTTTATATTCGAGGGCTGCTTCCAGCTGTTCAGTTGAAGAGAAGGCAGCAGAAGTGGAACCAAACTCCTCATCATTAGATCTGTCATCAGCAACTGGACCTTCATCATGACGAGCTGCCATCGCCCTTCACAATCTCCTCTGCGGTGCACACATAAGAGCCCCGAATACTTCTCGGGGGTGTTTTTAACATTCATCCCTCTTTTAGCCCCTCCGGCCATTATCAAGCACCCTGAGAAAAGGACAAGCATGATCTCGGGGCCCATTCTGAAAATTAGATTTGCGCCCTACATAGCGAACGCCATTTGTTGTAAAAGGCGGCTTCTATCTTGGACGCATTTTTAGGTGCCACCCATGGTCCCTTGTTTAGGAGAAAATCTTTGTATTTCGGGTAACACGATCACGTTCAAGGGACAACTTTGGTCACATTAAGGATACAATTTATTGCTCATTAAGAAAGCAATTTCAAAGTCAATCGCGCCGTTTACAAACGGCCACTTTGGGCCACAATTTCCTAAGCTCCCTTACATAATTCATCTAGCCATTTTCAATCTTCGTTACATTTAGAGCCGGCCTCCTAAAGGTGCAAATCTTCCATATTACTTTTATTGTGTTCACCTCCTTGCCATCATTGTCAGTGCCGATGTCGCGCAGTTTAACCGGCAGGAGGTGAGATGGCCCCTCGAAGACGCATCTTGGAATACCGAGCTGTGGGAGGCAGCGGTGTGGTTGTAGAGAACCAATTCAGACGCCCCGATTAGCGCAGATCCACGCCTGGTGCTAGCCGAGTCCGCACATCTCGAGCAAGGAGTGGTGCCGGAACAAAGGAAAAGGCGCTCTCGGGCATGTCTTGAAAGAAATCACGCCAATCCGCCCGCGTCTTAAGTTGTGGCGCCCGGTTCGCCACGCACCTTCCAGGCCCACGATGGATCCATGTGCTTAAGCGGACTTTGGAGAAGATCTGGGATGAGCTTGCAACCTCATTGTTTAGACAAAACTTGAAGTGTAGGTCAGTCCAACAAGTTAATAAAAGCATAGATCCGTATAGAGGCCTACACAAGCTCGCCGCCGTGAGCCCACTATAGAGGAAGGCTAGCACCGCCGGCCCTAACTTCTCCCCTTCCCAAATAGCGCACACCGCACCGAGTTGATCCTCCTCCAGAACACTGTCGATTGAAGGGAAGAGTAGCGCGCCCGCTGTTGGATCGAAATGGCAAGCAAAACAGTCCTAGAGGGGGGTGAATAGGACTTTTGACCTTTTAAAATTTCTTCTGAAAATCACAGCACTAAATAAACAAGTTAGTACTCAAAGTGATGTGTGTGATTCAAGTGTAGACTTGGCGGAAACAATCACACAAGAAAATGGACACCGATTTTATCCTGGTTCGGCCCTTCCCACATGGAAGTCCTACATCCAGTCCTCAAGCCAACCACTTGAGATTTCACTAATCTGCCAATGAATTTGGCCTTCTCTCACCCTTGAGAGGAATTACAACACCCACTTCCTCCCAAGCAAGTCTTCCCTATACAGGGTACAGCAAAGCCTTTTCACCAGGTCTTCCTACACAGGAGGGCAAAAGTGCAGAGAAAGACTTCTGCACAAATACAAGGAAAATTGACAGTGGTGTGTTTGCCTCAAAATTGAGCACAAACACACAGACTTCAGATGGATACAACAGATAAGAATTGACTCTAAATCCTATCTGAAGTGAAAGGGGTGGACTAAAAAGAATTGAAACTGAGTACAATTGCCACCCACAAATAGAAATTCTCCACATAATTTTCTGAACACAAGGAAGCTCTCAGAGGAAGTCAAGCATGAAGACTTTTGAGAGAGCTTGAGGAATTCGAATGGCTCTTTCAGGAGAATGGACTTGAATGCACTTTCTGGATTCTCACTTCGAGGATGATTTATCTGTGTCTCTCTATGTTGTTCTTTTCCTCTTGAGCTCTCTTTATAATCTTCAAAAATATGACCGTTGAGAGGATGACCGTGAAGCTTTGTGGCGTTTGCAATATATCCGTTTGAGGAGGAATTCTGGATCCTTTGGGTCTTGAAGAGATTGTCCAACAGGCCTTCAAGTATGCGTCTTCTTCCGAGGTCTTTCATTTTGTTAACAGCTAGAAGATAAGCTCTTGTAGCAAGTAGCTGAGGGAGAGGCATGTTGAACACATGCTCAATAAATGTCTGTTGCAAGGACAAGACACAAGAGAAAACGTATCTCCATACCCTTGAGGTAGGTGAGTCAGAAAAATTCAATACAAGGCATGGAACCTAGTATCCCACAAGTATTACAGACAGCAGACAGATAGACAAAAAGTTAAAGTAAGGGTCTGTCAGTGGTAGGTGAGATAGTCAGATGCCATGCGTCTGAATTTTACATAAATGCTATGTGTCTTGTGAAGCTAACAATAAGGCAAGGTAGGACATCAGGACAAGGAGACATTTTTTCAGAACATGTTTAGCACATGAAAATTAATTTACAAGCAGACATGTCAAATCCTGTCAGAAAATAATCTTCAAAGTTTGCATACAGCAATCCTCCTATTGATTTTGCTTAAGATAATCAAACTAGATTTGATGATCTTCATATCGTATAGAAAATATAGAGCTGACAAGTATAAAAGATACAGTACAGATTTCAGTGTAGTTCAAGTGAATGAGTCGATTGAAGGAGTAAGAGTAATTCGACTTATGAAGATCATGGTGATTTGACTACAATAGTTGTGAGATTTTTTTAGAAGTATATAGAACTGTAAAAGTCGTCGAACTTCAGACATTCGACTGTAAGAGTCGAAGTCATCAGTCGAATCACAAAGAAAAAGACATTCGACTGTAAGTCGAAGTCATCAGTCGAATCACAAAGAAAAAGACATTCGACTGTATCAGTCGAATGTTATGTAAACGATGTGGACTTAGAAAAATTCGATGACTTCTGACTGCTGTTCTGAAGGAGTCGAATATGACAGTCGGATTCAGTATGCTGAGAGACAGTTGTGGCCTTAGAAATTTTGAGGATTTGTTAAAAAAAAGCTGTGGTATATAATATATATTTAAATATTTGTCATAGCAAAAACATAGTTTTATAAAAACTAAGAAGTCATTAAATTTCTTAGAGATAGTTGCTCAACAATTCTCCCCCTTTTTGTTAATGACAAAAATATCTTTAATAAATAAGTATAATGTATCATATACTATTTTTTTACCTTTTTCTCCCCTTTTGTGACATTAACAGAAAGGATAGAACTCAGAGAAATGCACAAGTAGGAAGAAATTGCATCTATAAAGGAGTAAGCAGTACAGAGAAGGTAGAATTGTATCTATAAATGCATTTGTAAGGAAATACAACTACAAAGTTCAGATTTTAGCTGAACGGGGTAACACAGAGAAGCAGGAGTGAGTTTAAGAAAGGTTGGATGAGCTCCCAAAGTTTTGCTTCATTTTGGGAAAGGAAAGATCAAATAGAGCCTCATCAACATTGTAGGCTGGGTTGGTGGAGGGTAACTTCTTGATAGACTTGATGTGGCGCCTCCTATACCAACCACTCTGTAATGATATTTGTCAATGTCCATCCTGATTTTGAGAGGAACAAATTTTTGGTGGATGCCAGATGGAGGAATTCATTGAAGGTCAGATTCCAATAGAGACCATTTGAGATGGCTGCATCCTTAGCTTGATAGTACACAAGGTACCTCTCAGCCCATTGGGGAGTACACTCTTATGAAAATCCGTAAGAGTCTTAGAGTGAAATTGATTGAGGGTAAGCTTCATCTTCAAACACTGAGAGTGATAGGATGGATAGGCTGCTTCCCATTGTTCAGGGGTGAATCTTTCGGATTCAGCAAACCTTAACTGGATATCAAGAAGATGCTTGTCTTTCTTGGAAAACTGATGAAATATAAACCTCTGGAAACTTAGCTTGGATTTGTACTTGATTTTAAACCTGGCAGAAATCCGGAGGAATCTGTTGAAGATTATTTCAGCAAAGGCTGCTCTGGTAGGAAATTGCTCCTACCAGAGGAGGATGAAGACCATATGGTAGTGCCATTGTCATGGAAGGGACAATCTCTCTTTGCCTCTCGGAGCAAGTTCTCATACTGCCCTCTGGAAACATCATGCAATCCCAGTTTGAACCTTTCATGGTTGAAAGATCTCATTTCAAGGTACTTGGCCTGAGAGGCCCTGAGATGTTCTGCAAAAAGGCATGGAATCTAAGAGAAAGATGTTAAGCAGTTGTCAAGTGATGGGCTCTGGATTGATTTTCTAGAAACCTAGCTGCCTCTTCAGGGTAGAGATCAACAAATTCTTGAGGTGTGAGGCAGTGGCTCTTCTGAGAGATGAGTTGAAGATCAGAAATAGAAGTTGGAGGTTTGTATCAAAATGGGAAGCCAATGTTCAAACGTGAAACCTGGCAACCCATGAACTTCCAGAAATGCTCTAATAGCAAGATATTCTCTGAACAAATTCATGTTTTGTTCAGAATGGTGAGTGAAGGCATACCAAAAAGGAGGAAGTAGCAAGGAAGGTTTATCTCCCAATTTGGGTCCACTGGTAGCTGACAGTTGGATACTAGGAATATCTCAACTAAATGCATGAGAGTTTTCTTGGAGTCAGACTTTGAGGCAGTGGGAAGAGAGGAATAGAAGTGAGGAGGTTGAGTGGAAAGAGTCATGGTGAACTCTTTAAGTGGTCTGACTTGATACTTCAAGGGGTAGATAGAAAATTTAACATCCTTATAGAAAGGAGTGGCTTCTGGAGGTAGATCAAGAGGAATGTAGAGATGGTTGAGTTGATGATGATGGAGCAGGAGATTGAGGATCTGGAGTAGGTGCTGCTGGAGCTGGTATGGCAGTTGGAGATGAGACCCTGGAAGAAGGAGAGGGAAGAACAGGTTGGACAGGTACACCATTCTTGACTAATCTCATCTTCACCTTTCTCTTAAAAAACTGAGAGGGCTCGAGAGGTCTCTTGGCTGCTGCCTGCTGCATAAATCCTCTAGGACTGCTGCCACTTCTTTTGGCTGATTTTCAGATTTGTCTACCTGCTGCTGCTCAACATTGGGTTCAAAAACAACCATTGCTAACTGAGCCTGCTGCTCAGTGGTCTGCTTATCTTGCTGCTGCTGGGATTCAACTGAACTAGGCTGTTCCTCAGCCTGAACTTCTAGTTCTTTGATAGATGGCTCAAGGACTGGTTCCTCAGGTACAGGTACTTGAGATTCTGCTTGGTGATCTTGCTCTTGAGCTGGCATAGTTTCTTCTTGCTGCTGTGAGGAAGCAGGCCCTGATGGCCTAGAGGTGCCTGGTTGGCACACCAACTGCAGTAAGAGATCCTTGATTTGCTTGACTTCCTCAGACAAACTATCAAACTTAGTATCTAACAGAACAACTTGCATGTGGAGAACTGACATGTTCTCATTCTGGCTTCTGACCAAATTTAGAATGTCATTTAGGCTATTGCTGCTCTCCCCCTGAGACCTTGGCCGGGTCTCAAACTGAGAAGGAGAGTAGTGGGGCTCTCTTTCTTCAAAGATGTGATCATGGGGGGAAGAGGCTGGAATATCTTCAGAAATAATTCTCTTGCCTCTGATTTCTTAGGACATCATTATGGTGTCCTCTGGAGTATCTTGGACTGGAATGGATGGTGGAATATCTTCTTGCACAGGAATGGACTCTTCAGATCTGAGCTGGATAGAGGGAGGATCATGCTGAGCTTCGGACGCAGGGGCTTCATGTGTGAGCAGAGAAACACAAGATTCTTCAGGATATGTCTCATGTTCACACTCAGGCACTAAACTTTTATACCATAAATTTTGCTTCTTACCAACCAAGGAATACTTGCTTCTTTTCAGAGTAAAAATGCCTATCTTCTCTTTGTTTCCAACAAACATCTCTCTAGATAGATCCACTGAAAATTTCTTGAAGATAAGAGTAAGTAGAGATCCATATAGGAGAGATTCTTGGAGATCTTTGGAAGCAATCATCTTCTCCAGAATAACTGCTGGCAGATTCACCTTATGCCTCTGAATGGCCCAAAATAACAAATTACCATCCCTAGCAGTGATAGAGGAATGAGTTCCTGCTCTAGGGGTAATGATATTGGTAATTATAGAGAGAATCAGTCTTTTCTCAACAGACAACTCATTGACTTGAAGTCCTCGTTTGTTGAGGGTCCCCAGGCTACCAATAATCCCTAGCTTTTGCTTTTCCAAGGGGATGAACTCACTAAGCCTATGCCCTGAGTTGGGACAATCCAGCAACTCGACCAACAACTCTTCAGAAATTATGATTTTGGTGCCTTTAACATACCCTACAACTGAGTTTCCAGTAGAGACTTGCAGTGAAGCATAAAAAGATCTGACTGCATCGGCAACAAAGGGTTCAGTAATCTGACAGATTTTGGTCCAACCCATGGCATTCAAAGTCTCTTCTACCCAAGACAAACTTCCAGATAGGTGGAGAACTCAACAACCTTTCCAGAGCAGATGGGAATCTTAGCAAGGCGTTGGAGTTGGTCTGGGGTCAACTGGACAGACTCTTGTGCCCTAAGGGAAGCCATCTAGATGATAGAAACAAAAGAGACTCAGGAACCTTCAAAGGAGAGAAAGAAATGATCAGTAGAGATGAAGATCCTACCTTTCTTCCGAGAGGTGAGGTTTCAGATGGTTTCTGAAGGGTCCTTCGCCGGAGTACAGTGAAGGCGCGAAGAACGCAAGAAGACAGGTGAGTCGAAAGAGGATTTCAAATGGGTTTTGAAAGGTAGAAGGGGTTTACTTACATAGAGAGGGAAAAAGTAACTGGCGCTTGATTTCAGGATGAAGGGACGCGATGATTGATTTGACCGTTTAATTACGAAGGGACGCGCCTTAAATGAGGTGTCAGTTACCCCAAATAATTAATTACAAACAAATTATGAATAGTAAGCGTCGTTTTAAAATATCTTAATGAATCGAATTAGGTATTTGACTGCATCAGTCGAATACATCATTATAACATGAATCGAATGCATCAGTTCTTCATGAATCGAATGTATAAGTCGAATGAGGACTTAGCGATTTTCAGGATAGTTTTTCCACAAACAGTTCACAGAAATTCTTATCAATGCAATTCGAACACTACTTTAGGAGTTTAATCAGGGTTGCACATACCTATTTCTCTTCTTATTGAAGTAAACCTATCTTGGGAGAGGTTTTGTAAAAATATCTGCTAATTGATTTTCTGTAGAAACAAATTCAAGAGAAATATTCCATTGCTTACATGGTCCCTGATGAAATGATGTCTAACCTCAATATGCTTGGTTCTTGAGTGCTGGATTGGATTCTTTGTTAAATTTATAGCACTTGTGTTGTCGCAAAGCATTGGAATATCTTGAAGCTGATGACCATAGTCTTCTAATTGATGCTTGATCCACAAGAGTTGAGTACAGCAACTTCCAGCTGCAATATATTCAGCTTCTGTAGTGGATAAAGCCACTGAATTCTGCTTTCTAGAAGACCAAGATATCAAACAACCTGCAAGAATTTGACATGTACCACTGGTGCTTTTTCTGTCCAATTTGCATCCAGCATAGTCAGCATCACTATAACCAATCAACTTGAAATCAGAACATCTAGGATACCATAGACCTAAGTTACTAAAATTAATAAGATATCTGAAAATTCTTTTTACTGCAAGAACATGAGATTCTTTTGGATCAGCTTGAATCTTGCACAGAGACAAACACTAAACATATATCTGGTCTACTTGCAGTGAGATAGAGCAGTGATCCTATCATTCCTCTATAGGTCTTTTGGTCTACCTTTTTGCCAAGAGGATCACTGTCTAACTTAATGCCTGAGCTCATGGGTGTTCCTAAGGGCTTACATTTGTCAAAGCCATACTTAGTCAGTAGATCTGAAATGTATTTGGTTTGACAGATGTGAGTTCCTTCTTTGGTTTGCTTGATTTGCAATCCAAGGAAATAATTAAGTTCACCCATCATGCTCATTTCAAACTCACTTTGCATTAAATTTTCAAAGAATTTGCAGAGTGATTCATTAGTAGAGCCAAAGATAATGTCATCAACATAGATTTGTACAATTAAGATTCCATTTGAAAATTTTTTATAAATAGGGTGCTATCTACTTTTTCTCTTATAAAATCATGTGATATAAGATAAGCACTTAATCTTTCATACCAAGCTCTTGGTGCTTGTTTCAGACCATATAGTGCTTTCTTTAAACGGAAAACATGATCAGGATACTTACTATCTTCAAAACCAGGTGGTTGCTCAACATATACTTCTTCTGTAATAAAACCATTCAGAAAAGCACTTTTAACATCCATCTAAAATAAATTGATATTAAGAGAGCAAGCATAAGCCAATAAAAATTTGATTGCCTCTAATCTAGCTACTGGAGCATAGGTTTCATCAAAGTCTATGCCTTCCTCTTGCGAATATCCTTGAGCTACAAGTCTAGCTTTGTTCCTAGTTATTACCCTGATTCATCCATTTTATTTCTGAAAACCCATCTGGTTCCAATAACTGGATGATCAGTAGGTCTAGGCACAAGGGTCCAAACTTCACTACGTTTGAACTGATTAAGCTCTTCTTGCATAGCAAGGATCCAAGATTCATCACCAGTGATCATTGATTGTCTTAGGCTCAATTTGTGAAACTAATGCAGAGAAGTCACAAGGAATTTGCATACCTCTTGTTCTTATCCTGGATTGAGGATCACCTATAATGTTTTCTCTAGGATGGTCCCATGATTACCTCAAGTCTCTAGGTAGTCCTTCTTGTGATTCTTCTTGTTGTTGAAGATCTTCTAATGGAGGATCTTCTACTTCTTCTTCTTCCTTCTTCAAGAGAAGTCTTCTCAAGATTCCTGCAGAGATCATCAACACATTCTTCTTCTTCTCCTCTATCCTTTTGATGGAAGGGTTAGTTTCATCAATAATACATGAACTGATTGCTCTATTGTTAAAGTTTTTCTATTAAATACCTTATAGCCTCTAGGTTTTGAAACATATCCTAAAGAAACCTTCATCTTTTAGCATCTAATTTTCCTAGATTATCCTTACCATTATTTAGAATAAAACACTTACAACCAAAGGGTCTGAGATGGCTGATATTTGGCTTCTTATCCTTGTATAGCTCATATGTGTTTTCTTCAGAATGGGGTCTGATCATGCATCTGTTGATGATGTAGCAAGCTGTATTTACTGCTTCTGCCCAGAAGTATTTGGTAGATTATACTCATTTAGCATTGTTCTGGCCATGTCCAACAGTGTTCTGTTCTTTCTTTCTGCTACTCCATTCTGTTGGGGTGTTCTGGAGCTGAGAAGTTGTGTTCAATTCCATTTTCTTCACAGAACTCATAAACTCTTCATTTTTGAATTCACCACCATGATCTGACCTGAGACTTGTGATCTGGAATTTCTAATTTTTTTGAACTATTCTGCTGAATTTTAGAAATGCTTGAAAAGCTTCAGATTTGGCTTCTAAAAATGATACCCAAGTATACCTTGAATAATCATCAACAAGCACATGACCATATAACTTTCCACCAAGACTGACTGTCCTCATTGGTCCAAACAAATCCATGTGAATTAGTTCCAATGGCTTGGAAGTTGTAACAATTGTTTTAGACTGAAAAGAGGTCTTGGTCTGCTTTCCCTTTGCACAGGCTGAACATATTCCATGTTTTCTGAGCTTCAATTTGGGAAGTCCTTCAACCAAATCATGCCTTATCAATCTTGATTACTGAAGTGCTAGCATGACCAAGTCTTCTGTGCCATAGATCAGACTCATCACTTTTGGTAGTGGCTAAAGACAGATTTACTTCTTTTAATTCTGCTAGATGCAATGTGTACAAATTCTTCACTCTTTGTGCTTCAAAGACAATCTTGTTATCCTTCTGAATTATACACTTGTCATTCTGAAAACTTACTAAGTGCCCTTTATCACATAGTTGACTAATACTGATCAGATTGTGCTTCAAACCTTCTACATACATAACATCTTCAATTAGGTTCTTTTCTTTAGTACCAATTGTTCCACATCCTAGTACTTTTCCTTTTCCATTATCTCCATAAGTTACTTGACCAGATTCTTCTCTAAAACTGGTGAAAAGCTTCCTATCTCCTGTCATATGCCTTGAGCATCCACTATCCAAATACCATTTGGATGCCCTCAGCCGACCCTGCAAAATAGGCTAAGTTGTAACTTTTGGTACCCAAATTTTCTTGGGTCCATGATGGTTAGTTTTAGGAATCCATCTTAAATGTCTAGTGGTGCATGTGCTAACAGTGTGTCCTAATTGATTGCAATGAGTACAACACAAATTGAAAGCATTTTTTCTGTACATGTTGCTGAATTCTGTTTGGTTTGTAGTTATGCTGATTTACCTTTTTGGAATTTTTTATGTTCTTTTCTGCTACAAATTTAGGTGTTGGATATACTTCAGGATAAATAATTTCTTCTACATTATGTGGAGGTGTGTATCCTAATCCATATTTCTTTTTACTAGACCTAGAACCTTAATTCTAATAAATATGAGGTTTTGCAATTAGAAATTTTTTCAATGGTAGCTTTCAGATAGTTGTTTTCTCCACTAATTTTTCTTCATTCTTGAGTAAGTTTAGATTTGATTCTAATTCTAGAATTTTTTTATTTTTATTTTCAATCTTCACACAGTAAAGTAACTCATTAGCTCTTTTGGTTTCATTTAGATTTTGGTTTAATCTTTCTGCTTCCTTTTTAAGAAAGGTATTGCTCTTTTCTTGGTTTATTAAATTTAGCTTAACTATCTTTATTTGTTTTACCACTGATTTGTATTTTTCATAAAGTCATTAAATGCATCTTCAAGTTATCAGAATCAGATTCAGAACAGAAGTAAAAGATGTTTCTGAATTTACCTGTTCTAGTCCTGCCATGAGGGCTAGATTTGCCTTTTCTTCTTCTTATTGAGCTGGAAGATTCTGAGCTGGTAGCATCTTCATTATCCCAAGTTGCTGCCATAGCCTTCTTTTTGAACTTTCTGAACTTCTTTTCTTTTCCTTTCTTCTTATCTGATTTTTTCTGTTGGTCCTTCTTCTTGAGTTTGGGACATTCATTTGTAATGCCTGGCTGATTGCATTCATAAAAGTAGGTTCCTTTTCTTGTCTTTCTTAAAGAATTTCCTTGACCAAATTTTTTCTTCTTGCCAAAATTCTTTGCAGCTTCCTTGAGAGCATAGCCTCATCATCACTGTCATCTGATTTTCTTTGGAGTCTTCAGATGAAGAAGAATCTGCAATCTTCAAAGCATTTGAAATTTTCTTTTCGAAGAATTTTCAGAGAACCTTTCCATGTTTATTTCATGTGCCATAAGGGATCCTATTAACTTATCAATGGTAATTGTGTTAAATCATGTGCTTCCTCTATGGCTGTGACTTTAGGAGTCCAAACATTTGTTAGAGATCTAAGATTTTTCTAACTGTTTCTTCATTTGTCAGGACTTTCCCTAAAGCACTTAATCCTACAATTATATTTGAAATCTATTGTACATTTGAGTTATATTCTCATTTGGGAGCATTTTGAATTGTTCATATGAGATACAAGTATGTCTATTCTAGTTTGTTTAACCCTATCTGTACCTTCATATGTAACTTGTAGCTTATCCCACATTTCTTTTGCTGTTTTACAGGCTGATAATCTATTAAACTCTCTTTTAGATAAAGCACACACATAGATAATTTTTTGCTTTATAATTTAGAGAATATTTCTTTTGTCAGCAATAGAAAGAGCACCAGAAGAGGATTCTGCAAGGACTTGAAAATCCCTTGTTCTATTACCTGCCAGAGGTCGAAGTCAGTACCTCTGATGAAGCATTCCATCCTCATCTTCCAATATTGATAATCTTCACCATCAAAGAATGGTGGCCTTGTACCGATTGGCCTTCATAGTTTGAGCTTCAGATGCCATTTCTTCTCAAATCTTTTTGGGATTCTTCTGAGAAGACCTCGCTCTGATACCACTTGTTGGATCGAAATGGCAAGCAAAACAGTCCTAGAGGGGGGTGAATAGGACTTTTGACCTTTTAAAATTTCTTCTGAAAATCACAGCACTAAATAAACAAGTTAGTACTCAAAGTGATGTGTGTGATTCAAGTGTAGACTTGGCGGAAACAATCACACAAGAAAATGGACACAGATTTTATCCTGGTTCGGCCCTTCCCACATGGAAGTCCTACATCCAGTCCTCAAGCCAACCACTTGAGATTTCACTAATCTGCCAATGAATTTGGCCTTCTCTCACCCTTGAGAGGAATTACAACACCACTTGCTCCCAAGCAAGTCTTCCCTATACAGGGGGTACAACAAAGCCTTTTCACCAAGGCCTTCCCTACACAAAAGGGGCAAGTGCAGAGAAAGACTTCTGCAAATACAAGGAAAATTGACAGTGGTGTGTTTGCCTCAAAATTGAGCACAAACACACAGACTTCAGATGGATACAAAGATATAGAATTGACTCTAAATCCTATCTGAAGTGAAAGGGGTGGACTAAAAGAATTGAAACTGAGTACAATTGCCACCC
>JACBKR010005221.1:0-19594 GCA_014218235.1 Colocasia esculenta
GAGAAGACTTGGGACCTACAGTCAAGTCTAGGAGTGTAAGGCCCTCGAATTTCCGTCGCATTATTTGTATTTGTGTGTGTGTATATTTGTGCTTGTGTATGTATATACATACTTACGTATGTATTATTAATACAATTACGTGTGCATGTGTTTATACTATATGTAAATAATGCATGTATTGAATGGTGATAGTATGGATACACTACCATATACATATTGCATGTATTATGCATGGTATGCATGGTTTTCTGCATATTTAGACTTTTGGCCGAAGGCCATCTTGGTGTCAACCCCTAGCCGTTGAGGTGGTGTCAGCGTCCAGACATGGACGCCAACACTAATCCTGGCGTCTAACGATATGGACGCCTATTTCTCTGGCCTGCAAGCGCAGCAGAGCCAGAAATTCCGGAAACAAGAAAGCTCAGCCATTGGGGAGTTGTCCCCACGTCTCTGAGAGTTGTCTTGTCACCCTGTGAGTGGGAGAGAGGCCTCCCCATATGTCTGAACCCGGATCTGCCTTCTCCACCCCTCTCTTCACCTTTGTAAGAGAGACCAAGAGAAGAAAACCCTAGAGAAAAATTGAGAAAACCCCCACCTTGCAACCCAAAGATCTGACTTTCTGGAGCTAGATCCGGCCATCTTCACGACAAGAGGATAGCTGGAGCAAAGGAGGAGACCTCCCGACATCCCTTGTTGTGAGATCATCCAGGAGCCCGGAGGAAGAAGATCTAGGAGGACATTCTGCACCTTCTTGGGACTGCCCAAGGAGGGCTTCTCTGAGCACTTTGATCCATTGGAGCATTTTCTAAAAGGCAAGTGACCTAACCATAATCCCCATATGTGTCTAGGTCGATTCTACAATTTTGTATATTTTTTCCCTTGAGTCCTACACCCTCACATTCACCCAACTTGAGAGCTCGGGTCTGTGTTTCTGCACAGACCTGCATTGACGGCAAGGTCAATGGACGCTAAGATCATGCTTGGTGTCACGCCCCTCCAATTTAGCAGCGGAATAAATCGGAGGGAGACGCATCAACGAGTATGGTAACGACAATTGCGCATACTTTCGCAAACATCAGAGCATCTAATGAACAATAGTTGAAATAACTCTTCGTTTCATTATAAAATCACTAAGACTATTACAACCACTAATTCGGAGCAATACATAGGGCTCAATGACATCATTACATTGAAAGAAATCTAAAGCAACGACTACTAGACTCCAATTGTGCTAGGGTAACTTCGTTATTTGACTCCGGGTCACTCATCACTCTGGTCTTGTCCCATTGGTACGTATAACGTCATTGTCCGACTTACCTGAGACACAATAACAAATAACGAAGGGTGAGCGATAACGCCTAGTAGGACTTAAATCTCATGAGTCAAGCATGCTTTAAGTATTAATGCATTAAAGGCAGAGTAACTAATGATAGAGCGAGTCATGTAAAGTAGAAAGTAACAGCACAAGTAACATGGTTCAAATAGCAGATGAATCAAGTATAGCACGATCACTAAAGTCAAGTCACGATAGAAAACGATAACAATAATAGCAAGTAACGATATTGTCCAGAATAGCAAGAGACATGTATAGCAGAAGAGATGATAGTAGATGGTCATGTAAAGAGTAATTGCACTTTGAATGTGATCAAGTCACGATAGCACACAGTACTCAAGATAGCGAGTATCAAGTAGAGCAAGTAGAGCGTATGGTGAGATAGCGTGTAACGAGATAGCGTGTAACAAGATAGAGTCTAACAGGTAGCGTGTAACAAGATAGTGTGTAGGGTTGCACAACGGTGCACTGGTAGAGTACGACAATAGTCACTTTGGGACAGTAGTCGTTTCATGATAGTACATTACGTCTGAACTCCTCAGACTAATGTATAACAGTTTGTGATAGCACAGTAATATCACAGTACGTCTGAACTCCTCAGACTAAAAGGATAGTAGTTAGATGTCTAGCCAAGATAGTATAGTTAGAACTGGTGCAATGCAGAACACCGTCAATAGCCCCTGCAAGTATTTTCGGGTGGCTCTCTGCCCCCAGGACTAGAATGGAGCCCCTCGGACACTCTCCGTGCCCTGCACAGTATGCATTATAGCGCTAGACAGTCATGAAATAGTACAAACGATAGGAGCCACAACAGCTCAACGAGTCTCAAGAGAGTAGGGAGAGACGAGATAGTAGAGTGAACGTGAATAGACGAGCGAGACATATAGATGAGATCCTATGGTCATTGCACATGAAACGTCAAGTAACGAGCGATAGTAACAGTTGCACAACACGCGCGTACGGTGTTGGCATTCAGGTGGAGCTCACGATCTTTCCACTGGCCTCGTTAAGCACAGGTCCAGAGGTCCGGCGTGATTCAAGATAAGAGCGAGAGAACAATCTAAGGCCATTTGGATCTTACTGATCCCTAGAGTGTATCATAGGTGTTAGGGTACAACCGGCTCGTCGACCATGTGGGAATCCATGATCAGAGGAGACTGATGGAGGCCTTGCACAAGGATTCACTAGTCCGGCGAAAGGAGTATCCGATGGAGAGTTCGTCCAAGTCAAGAAAGTGTGTAAATATAGAAACAAGTGCTCACGTTCTAGAGGAATTCTAGAACAGTGGAGCGTCAAGATCGGTGTTCTAAAACATCGCACGAATCGTAAACGAGTACTTGTTAAAGTAAGGTAATTAATTGCAATAATTACCAGATATGTTATGTGTCATATTCATACAATTTAATCCATGTTTGATGGTTCAACGTGTGTGTATGTGTCATGAAATCAAGGATATGAAAGATCAAGTGATTGACTTTTATTAGATTAAAATACAATCAATACTTACAACTTTTTTTTATGTAGTTAAGATCGTCAACATGATATGGGAATGATGGTGGTACAACAAGACTTGCAAAAGACTGATTTTCAGGCCCAAAACTGAGATCGCGACGTGGTCTTGCAAGGATCGCGACGGGGTCGTCAGATCAGGCAGGCAGAACGCGACAGGGGTACTGTCGCGACCAGAACGCGACAGAAGTATTGTCGCGACCCGACCTCAGAACGCGACATATCGGGCCGTCGCGTTCACAGGGTCTGCGCCTGAGTCCGACCGGGATCTGACATGCTCTTGGTTCAGACTACCATGATTTGACACAGGGCGATATTCATGAAATGCCTATATCTCTCTATATGCTGACCATTAGACAAAACTCACAACATAGAAAATATCGAGGACATCTATTGGAAGAACTTTGTGTGTGGGCTGGGTCTGAATCGGTCTCTAACTGCATGAAATTAGGAAGAACATGGGAAAGTCCTAAACATGCATGACTTCATGCGACTTACATGTTAGACTTGTACCATGAGATCTACTGACATTTGGACAAAATGTCTAACATAAAAGATGACAAGGACAACTAGTATAAGAACTTTGTTGTTGGGGTTTTAACCTAATTCGGTCTTGAACCTTGTGAAAAACATGAAGAAGTGAAAGTTAAATGCAACCTGAAAACGCAGTATCCTGCATGACTCTATTATGAAGTTTATAACTCTCTAATTAATGATATTTAAGCAAAACATTTAACATGAAAGATGACCAAATAGACTAATACAAGAACTTTCATGTTGGAGGCTTGACCAACTTCAGTCTTAAATTTTGAGAAAAACAGGAAGAACCTAAGGCTACTGCAAACCCGAAAACACAGTATTATGCATGACTCTCTTACAGGGTTCATAACTCTCTAACTAAAGATTTTTAGACAAAATGTTAAACATAAAAGATCATCGTGACTATAAGTAGAAGAACTTTATGTTGATTATTGAGTCTAATTCGGTCTCCAATCATGTACATAATAGAAGAACGGGAAAAGCCCTAACTGTGCGCGACTTAGGGAGAATGACTAATACACAAAGTATACTCGATGAAAATTAGTAAAATCAGAAGAAAATGAAGCTAGACTCGAAGCTCTACAAGATGGTATTATTTTTCTTTAATCTTGACCCAAGAATGCCTACTTTGAATGCAAAGAACTCCCTACAGGTTCCTGGTTCGCTACAGGGCGAGGTGAAGAAGACCACGTTTTTCCAGCCTTCTCCTCTCATCCAGCGCCCCAAACATGCTGCACACGACCCCAACTTGATGCTAAACCTTTCCCAAACGTTTTGTGAAGAGTCTTATAGTTTTAGGGTGCTACTTCATGTCCTAATGGACTAGGAAGAGGGCTGCGAATTTCTGCATTCTAGTTTCCAAAATCTGAGATTCTTCATCATCCAAAGGAGGTAGCAAAGGTTTAGGAAACCACCTCTTAGAGTTGGGTCTGGTTTTGACTTACCTTGTATGACTAATTACCCTAATTTAAACCCTAATGTGCCCTTCACAATTATTGCATATTTACAGGTACGAATTTCTGAGTATTTTTATGTTCCAATTTTATTATTAGGCTAAAAGAGATCCATTGGCCCATTTTCATTAATGGGTCACTAATACATAATGTTATAAGTCTCTCCAACCTATTTATTTAATTTATGGTTGAGTTATTTTCCGTGTTAACAATTTTCCGACTTAGTTCCCTAATTCGGTTAACTTGGTCACGTGTAACGTACACTTGGCCAATCGGATTTTTTCGTTGCTTGAATATCTTCATGAAAACTTAAGAATAATGTTTGAGGGTGATTTATAATTTTTACGAAATTTTCTAATGTGTTTTCTCACGTACGATAGTGGTACGTAAGTTCTATCATTTCGATAATACGAAAGTTATTTATTTACTATTTTCATACTTGAATTTGTTCATAGGTCATAAGTTGTCCATTGATCCAATTCTTTTATGGACTATCCCCACATATTGTTTGAGTCTACCCATAATTTTTATTTCAATTGTTAATCCACTTGGCTCATGTAATAATGGATTCTCTAATTTATTCCTTATTTATAATAATAAGTCACAAAAATTCTAAATCATGGTCCGAATTATTTTTCTATGCCCAAATTCTTAATGGGTCATTAGATAATAATTTTAAGGTACAACTATTATTTTTATAGAATTTTACATGAGTTTCTACTCATGCAATAATGACGTGTATCTTTTAGCTAGTTTGGTTTTTATAAATTGACGAATTTTCTTTTATCTAAAATTTAATTAATGAAATTTCTGGGGTATTACATCCTCCCCCACTTAAAAAGAATTTGGTCCCCAAATTCATATGATATGATACGACACTACCAATTTATTACGGATATTTCATTCCATCATCTCCCCATTTAGGGTTTTGCTATCGTGAAAATAATATAAAATTAACTAAGGTGTAATGATGGTACCTTGTCCACCTTTATTGCCATGATTCATATCTACGAGAGCTTGTAACCGTCCTTGGCGTGGAGTTTGGTTTCTTTGTTGGACAATCAATGACTCGATGTTGTTGACTTCCACATCGCAAGCATCTGCCGAATTCTTCCAACAGTTATCCATCGGATGCCCTGGTTTCTTACAAAATTTACAGAATTCCTTACTCTCCACTTTCCCTTTCATTCTCTTTTAACTATTGTAATTCTTCCTTTATTCATCGGAATGAGTAGCACGTTCCTTTTCAACACCTTCTGTTATGGATCTTTTCAAGGAGTCCCATGGTGTTCTCTACTAATTGAGCTCTCAATACCATGACTGAATATACTTCAATGTCTTGTAGAGCCAACTTTTCCCAGAATAAGGTCTCAACCTTCTAGAAATCTCTTCGCCTTCATCTTCTCCGTACTCACCAGATGTGGTGCGTACTGTGCTAGTCTTTCGAATTGCACTTCATATTCTGCTACAGACATCATTCGTTGTTTTAATTGGCGAATTCATTTGCCTTCTTCTCACGATCCTCTCGAAAAAGTATTTGGTATGAAGAGTTCTAAAAATTATTCCACTCTATGTTGATGTTGGGTAATTGTCGACTAGCAGCTTCCCACCAGGTTCTAGCATCGCGGTCCAACTGGAAGGTTGCCAGAAGGACTTTATCTTGCTCTGAACATCGCATAACCCTAAAGATCCGTTCCATTGCCTTCACCAATTTTCAGCTTCATCGGGATCCGGAGTTCCATTAAACCTAGGGGGATTATTCTTTGAAAATTCCATATAAGTCTCCTGCCCCATTTCTTGCTCCTGCTTGAATTATGTTGTTAAGGGCTTGAGTAAACCCCTGTAAGGTCTGTTGTAATTCGTGCATTGGTGCATGCTCGCCAGCCATCTCCTCTAGTCTCCTGCGAGCAAATAATATTTGTTAATTTCTTTAAACTTAGGTGTTTGTACATATAGTTAAGCTCCTAGCATAACCCCAAGCTTTACCCAAATCTCTCCATAGGTATGGTGGTTGTCTTAGACACGGTTATGGCAGTTCACCTAGAACATCCTAGACTTAAAATATCTTAATAAGGACATCCTAGGCTCTGATACCAACTGTCACACCCCTCCAATTTAGCAGCGGAATAAATCGGAGGGAGACGCGAACAACGAGTATGGTAACGACAATTGCGCATACTTTCGCAAACATCAGAGCATCTAATGAACAATAGTTGAAATAACTCTTCGTTTCATTATGAAATCACTAAGACTATTACAACCACTAATTCGGAGCCAATACATAGGGCTCAATGACATCATTACATTGAAAAGAAATCTAAAGCAACAACTACTAGACTCCAATTGTGCTAGGGTAACTTCGTTATTTGACTCCGGGTCACTCATCACTCTGGTCTTGTCCCATTGGTACGTATAACGTCATTGTCCGACTTACCTGAGACACAATAACAAATAACGAAGGGTGAGCGATAACGCCCAGTAGGACTTAAATCTCAGAGTCAAGCAGCTTTAAGTAATTAATGCATTAAAGGCAGAGTAACTAATGATAGAGAGAGTCATGTAAAGTCGAGAAAGTAACAGCACAAGTAAATGGTTCAAATAGTAGATGAATCAAGTATAGCACGATGACTAAAGTCAAGTCACGATAGAAAACGATAACAATAATAGCAAGTAACGATATTGTCCAGAATAGCAAGAGACATGTATAGCAAGAAGAGATGATAGTAGATGGTCATGTAAAGAGTAAATTGCACTTTGAATGTGATCAAGTCGCGATAGCACACAGTAACTCAAGATAGCGAGTATCAAGTAGAGCAAGTAGAGGTATGTGAGATAGCGTGTAACGAGATAGCAGTAACAAGATAGCGTGTAACAAGGTAGCGTGTAACAAGATAGCGTGTAGGTTGCACAACGGTGCACTGGTAGAGTACGACAATAGTCACTTTGGGACAGTAGTCGTTTCATGATAGTACATTACGTCTGAACTCCTCAGACTAATGTAACAGTTTGTGATAGCACAGTAATATCACAGTACGTCTGAACTCCTCAGACTAAAAGGATAGTAGTAGATGTCTAGCCAAGATAGTATAGTCAGAACCGGTGCAATGCAGAACACCGTCAATAGCCCCTGCAGGTATTTTCGGGTGGCTCTCTGCCCCCAGGACTAGATTGGAGCCCCTCGGACACTCTCCGTGCCCTGCACAGTATGCATTATAGCGCTAGACAGTCATGAAATAGTACAAACGATAGGAGCCACAACAGCTCAACGAGTCTCAAGAGAGTACGGGAGAGACGAGATAGTAGAGTGAACGTGAATAGACGAGCGAGTACAGTATAGATGAGATCCTATGGTCATTGCACATGAAACGTCAAGTAACGAGCGATAGTAACAGTTGCACAACACGCGCGTACGGTGTTGGCAGTCAGGTGGAACTCACGATCTTTCCGCTGGCCTCGTTAAGCACAGGTCCAGAGGTCCGGCGTGATTCAAGATAAGAGCGAGAGAACAATCTAAGGCCGTTTGGATCTTACTGATCCCTAGAGTGTATCATAGGTGTTAGGTACAACCGGCTCGTCGACCATGTGGGAATCCATGATCAGAGGAGACTGACGGAGGCCTTGCACAAGGATTCACTAGTCCGGCGGAAGGAGTATCCGATGGAGAGTTCGTCCAAGTCAAGAAAGTGTGTAAATATAGAAACAAGTGCTCGACGTTCTAGAGGAATTCTAGAACAGTGGAGCGTCAAGATCGGTGTTCTAAAACATCGCACGAATCGTAAACGAGTACTTGTTAAAGTAAGGTAATTAATTGCAATAATTACCATATATGTTATGTGTCATATTCATACAATTTAATCCATGTTTGGATGGTTCAACGTGTGTGTATGTGTCATGAAATCAAGGATATGAAAGATCAAGTGATTGACTTTTATTAGATTAAAATACAATCAATACTTACAACTTTGTTTTTATGTAGTTAAGATCGTCAACATGATATGGGAATTATGGTGGTACAACAAGACTTGCAAAAGACTGATTTTAGGCCCAAAACTGAGATCGCGACGTGGTCTTGCAAGGATCGCGACGGGGTCGTCAGATCAGGCAGGCAGAACGCGACAGGGGTACTGTCGCGACCAGAACGCGACAGAAGTACTGTCGCGACCCGACCTCAGAACGCGACATATCGGGCCGTCGCGTTCACAGGGTCTGCGCCTGAGTCCGACCGGGATCTGACATGCTCTTGGTTCAGACTACCATGATTTGACACAGGGCGATTCCTGAAACGTCTATATCTCTCTATATGCTGAGACAAAACTCACAACATAGAAAATATCGAGGACATCTATTGGAAGAACTTTTGTGTTGTGGGCTGGGTCTGAATCGGTCTCTAACTGCATGAAATATAGGAAGAACATGGGAAAGTCCTAAACATGCATGACTTCATTGCGACTTACATGTTAGACTTGTACCATGAGATCTACTGACATTTGGACAAATGTCTAACATAAAAGATGACAAGACAACTAGTATAAGAACTTTGTTGTTGGGGTTTTAACCTAATTCGGTCTTGAACCTTGTGAAAAACATGAAGAAGTGAAAGTTAAATGCAACCTGAAACACAGTATCCTGCATGACTCTATTATGAAGTTTATAACTCTCTAACTAATGATATTTAAGCAAAACATTAACATGAAAGATGGCCAAATAGACTAATAAAATAACTTTATGTTGGAGGCTTGACCTACTTCGGTCTTAAATCTTGAGAAAAACAGGAAGAACTAAGGCTAACTGCAAACCCGAAAACACAGTTATGCATGACTCTCTTACGGGGTCATAACTCTCTAACTAAAGATTTTTAGACAAAACGTTCAACATGAAAGATGATCGTGACTACAAGTAGAAGAACTTTTATGTTGATGATTGAGTCTAATTCGGTCTCCATCATGTGCATAATAAGAAGAACGGGAAAAGCCCTAACTGTGCGCGACTTAGGGAGAACGACTAATACACAAAGTATACTCGATGAAAATTAGTAAAATCAGAAGAAAATGAAGCTAGACTCGAAGCTCTACAAGATGTATTATTTTTCTTTAATCTTGACCCAAGAATGCCTACCTTTGAATGCAAAGAACTCCCTGCAGGTTCCTGGTTCGCTACAGGGCGAGGTGGAAGAAGACCACGTTTTTCCCCAGCCTTCTCCTCTCATCCAGCGCCCCAAACATGCTGCACACGACCCCAACTTGATGCTAAACCTTTCCCAAACGTTTTGTGAAGAGTTCTTATAGTTTTAGGGTGCTACTTCATGTCCTAATGGACTAGGAAAGAGGGCTGCGAATTTCTGCATTCTAGTTTCCAAAATCTGAGATTTCTCTCATCCAAAGGAGGTAGCAAAGGTTTAGGAAACCACCTCTTAGAGTTGGGTCTGGTTTTGACTTACCTTGTATGACTAATTACCCTAATTTAAACCCTAATGTGCCCTTCACAATTATTGCATATTACAGGTACGAATCTGAGTATTTTTATGTTCCAATTTTATTATTAGGCTAAAAGTGATCCATTGGCCATTTTCATTAATGGGTCACTAATACATAATGTTATAAGTCTCTCCAACCTATTTATTTAATTTATGGGTGAGTTATTTTTCCGTGTTAACAATTTCCGACTTAGTTCCCTAATTCGGTTAACTTGGTCACGGTAACGTACACTTGGCCAATCGGATTTTTCGTTGCTCGAATCTCTTCATGAAACTCTTAAGAATAATGTTTGAGGTTGATTTATAATTTTACGAAATTTTCTAATGTGTTTTCTCACGTACGATAGTGGTACGTAAGTTCTATCATTTCGATAATACGAAAGTTATTTATTTACTATTTTCATACTTGAATTTGTTCATAGGTCATAAGTTGTCCATTGATCCAATTCCTTTTATGGACTATCCCCACATATTTTTGAGTCTACCCATAATTTTTATTTCAATTGTTAATCCACTTGGCTCATGTAATAATGGATTCTCTAATTTATTCCTTATTAATAATAAGTCACAAAATTCTAAATCATGGTCCGAATTATTTTTCTATGCCCAAATTTCTTAATGGGTCATTAGATAATAATTTTTAAGGTACAACTATTATTTTTATAGAATTTTTACATGAGTTTCTACTCATGCAATAATGACGTGTATCTTTTAGCTAGTTTGGTTTTTAAATGACGAATTTTCTTTTATCTAAAATTTTTAATTAATGAAATTTCTGGGGTATTACACTTGGCGTCCACGACCATGCCGCGACACTGAGTCACGGCCAGAGACCGCCGCCAAGTTCCTCGGACAGAACAGTGACCTGTTCTACCCTTCCTATACAACTATTTTCGGTAAGGTTTCCGTGATGAGGAATATGGTAACCCTATACATTATGTATACTGTTAAATGGGTGTGTGGATGAGTGTGATGTGTGGTGGTGGATGTTAGAAAATTGTATTCCATGAATTTGTAAGCATGATTTGGTGATAATCTTGCCAATCCAGTTTCATGATTAGGATTAGTCTGAATGCCTCGTTTGTCAGATCATGAAGAGTAGTAGATCAGTATATGTATACTCAATTTTGGTAAATTGTCCATGCTTGTATAAATTGCTAATAAATTTGGTTCGGTAAATAAAAAGGCATGTAAGAATGATTTGTGGTGATCGTTCTATAGTTGTATGATTAGGGTAATTCTGTATTCTCAAATCATGCATATAACGGTAGTCTCTGTTCAGATAGTAGCTTGCTAAAATTTTGACTTGTGTGTAAAGTCCAAATCGACCTAAATTGTGAATGGCATGCGAAATAGGTATTTGATTTTCTGTAAATTCTATTTAGCTCAGAAAAAAATCTTAAAAATTGAATGTATGACCTTGAACCCGAAAATAGTATGTGGTTAAAATTTCAGGTCATTTGGACAGTATATAAGGAGTTATGTATTTTCATGTGAAATGTAATAATCTATGTATGTTATCGTAATGTGGTTAGATATTGTTTAAACCCAACCTGATTAGTGTTACTGTGTGTTAAACTCCTGAAATCTGTAGTGCCATGTCAGGAAAATGGAGATATGCATGTGAGTGAGAAAGTGAATGAGATGAAAAGTGATGTGTAAAACCATGTGTAAATCGGTAAAATGTGTAATGTGTAACTGTGCCAATGTGACACTGCTTCTGTAGAGGGCAGTGGAACTATATCAGGGAAAAGTCCCCCTGAGAAAGTTCAGTGTGTAAGTGACCCTAAGGGCATTAGGGGAAATCCTGGAGGTGGACAAGTACCACTGGTTAGGGTGGAGCTGTTCTACCGGTCTGCGCAGTCCAAGAGTCGCCATTGGAATGCCTAGATGGCGTCTATGTGTAATGTGATGTGTATATGTCCTTCTTTGGTGGTTTGGACTATGTCACGGCACTAAAATGTGTAAATGGGTATGTGTATGTGTTCATGTGTAAATATGTAAGTGAACAATGTGAATGTGTATGTGCAAAGTGTAACCATGTGAAAGAGGAAACTTGTGTAAAGAAAATGTGAAATTCTAAATGTGAGGATATGATATTGAAATCCATGTGAGACAAATCTGAACCATGTGAAATCAGTAATTTCATGTTGTTATCATCATGTTATATGTGCAAAAATGTCTAGAATCCATGTTAGGGATAATTGATGAGCACGGGTACAAAATAGCATGATGGTTGTTCATGATATGTTTTAAGCAACATGGTAGCTCTCATGTATAGGTTTACAGCCATTAAACCATGTGAAACCAGCAACTTAAAGCATGTGAAAATGTCTATGTATGTACTTAAGAACATGTAAAACTCATGCTAGTTGTGTTTCCTTTCATATATGCACATGTTCATGTTGGTAGATCTCATGTCTTGGTTCTTTAAATGCAAAATTTCATGAGTAAATTGAATAGAGAGCATGTGATAGGTAAAGTTTTATTCTTAGAAATCTGAAAGCATGATCCATGTATTAATTTGTAAAACTTTCATGCCATGTGTTGAAAATTTTGAATGTATATGTAGAAATCGCTATGACTTATACGTGTATGTTATGAGTAGTGTGCTTGCTGAGTCTTTAGACTCACTCCTTGCTTCGGCGTACAGGTGTAGTTGGTGACGTGGCACCGTTGGAGGAGACAGTGGAGACGGACTCCGAGCGTGGAGATTAGTCTTGGAGTTTCTTTGTGACTTGTGCATTTCATAGTATGTAATTTGAACGTTGTACTAGAGTTATCATGAAAAGAATGTATAAGTGTGGACATTATGTATTTAAATTTCAGCAATTTAAATTATGTGAACTTTTAGCTTTTAATGTTAATTGCGAATTTCATGTATGTTTAATGTGGATGATGAATAAATGAAGACAGTGGTCTTTTACTTCCGCTACTCTGTTGTATATTCGCGTGTATCTCAGCTGTTTGTATCGTTTGGGTAAATGTCCCACTGTGAGGACTCTCGCTATACCGACGTGGGTTGGTATAACCGTACCGGTATAATGAGGGCCGTCACAGAGATTGGTATCAGAGCGACCGGTTGAGATTGCACATGAATATACCTAAGTCATCATCCCCATTGCATGCTAAGTATGTCCACATGTGTAGAAAACACTAATGAGAAGTGAAAGATAGATAAGAAAATGGTTAGAAAACTTAGTAACCTAGCTCTAATGTTGGCTGAAATTTATTACAGCCATGGCTTCGAGAGGTAGGCGTGGTGGAGCGTCGGCCTTGAGGACGAGCCGCGACGTGATGAGCAGGCAGAGCAACAGGCCCCAGCACCACGAGGCCCTGTACTTCCCCCACCGCCGCTGTGGATTATGGAGTATTCATGCAAGGTCTGGTACAAGCCATGCAGACGCAGGCTCATACCCAGGCAGCACTCCAGGCACAGTTGGAGGCCCAGGTAGAATAATGAAACAACTAAGTAGTTTGCTATTTAAATTGCATGATATTGTGTTTATCGTATATTGTTTATTGTTGAATGTAGCAGGCTCAGGCACCAGCTCAGGACCATGGTGGACCTCCATCATGGAGCGATTCAAGAGGATGACCCCACCCTCTTTTAAGGGGGAGAGTGATCCATTAATGGCAGAAAGCTGGTTAAGGGAGACAGAGAAAATCTTTCGAGCCATCAGGTGCCCTGATGAGGATAAGGTGACACTAGCCACCTACATACTACAGGTAGACTTTTAGTTTTGTATGTTTGTGTGTTCTGCTTAAATTAGAATTTGTTAGTTGGTGCTTATGAAGGTGTATTGCAGGAGAGAGCGGATGTATGGTGGTCCTCCCACTGCGTACACGCTTTGAGGACGGAGCAGTAGACGTGACGTGGGACGCGTTCGTGAGACTCTTTCGAGCCAAGTTCGTCCCAGAGCATATCCAGGACAAAATGGAGCAGGAATTTCTCTCCCTGACGCAAGGCTCCATGACCGTGTTGGAATACGAGGCAAGGTTTTCTGAACTTTCTAAGTATGCACCGCATATCATAGAGGATGAGCGCAGGAAGACGAAGAAGTTCGTGATGGGACTCAAGCCATCACTATGGACGAGACTCGTGGCGTTTGACCACCGCACGCTGGACGAGGCCCTCAGTGCTGCCTGAAGGCAGAGGGGGAGAAATGGAGCAATATCTGGAGGAAAAGAAGGCTTCGCAGAAGAGGCCGGCAGCGACATTCCAGCGGCAGGATAAGAAGAAAACGGTGTACCAGACACCGACAGAGAAACCAGTGGCAGTCAACAACTCTCAGGTACCTTCTGTACGTTCCCCTGGTGTGAAGAAAGTGTGTCCCCATTGCGGGAAGACACGGTGGTTCCGAGGTGGGTTGGTAGCGGGGTAGATGCTTGAAGTGCCGAGCAGCGACCACAAGATCAAGGATTGCCCAAGACTTCAGCAGGGAGCTCAGCGTGGAGCGCCAACCCCAGCAGTAGCGGCAGCCGCGCAGCTACAGGAAGACCAGGAAGGCCTCGAACCCCAGCTCGAGTGTTTGCTTTGGCACGCGAGGACGCCGAGCAGGCGGAGCATGTCACCGAAGGTACGGTTTTGCTTTAGGTGTGCACGCTCGGGTTTTGTTTGATACGGGTGCTACTCACTCGTTCATTTCCGAGCGGTTCGCTAGGCAGTTAGCCCTAGAGTCAGGCGTAGAGTCTGAGGAGTTAGAGGTCCCTTTGTCTGTGCACACCCCTGCGGGTACGGTATCGACTAGGAAGTGCATTCCGTCGTTACCTGTGTGCATTGAGGATAGAATCCTAGATGAGTGTTTCTTCTTGCTAAAGATGAAGGACTATGATGCTATTCTTGGTCTGGATTGGCTAGAGGAGCACTATGCGTTAGTGGATTGTCGTCGGAAGAGGATTGTTTTCCGCATTCCTGGTGAGGACGAGTTCTCTCATCCCTTGCCAAAGAACTTAGCGGGAAAGTTAGTTATCTCTGCCATGAAGGCGATGCGCATGGTGAACAAGGGTTGTGACGCATTTCTTGCCAGCGTTATGCTAGTACCCGATGCTGGTTCGTCACTGACTCTTACAGAGATCGATGTGGTGCAGGATTTTCCAGATGTCTTTCCCGATGACTTGTCTGGATTGCCACCGGATAGGGAGATAGAGTTCACTATAGAGTTGCTTCCAGGCACCTCTCCTATCTCGAAGGCCCCATATCAGATGGCCCCTGCAGAGTTAGCCGAGTTGAGGAAGCAATTGCAAGAATTGCTTGATAAGGGATTCATTCGCCCTAGTGTTTCCCCTTGGGGCGCACCTGTATTGTTCGTCAAGAAGAAAGACGGGTCACTTAGGTTGTGTATTGATTATAGAAAGCTAAACCAAGTGACTGTGAAGAACAGGTACCCCTTACCTGGATTGATGATCTGTTTGACCAGTTGCAGGATGCATCAGTCTTTTCTAAGATTGACTTGCGATCTGGTTATCATCAGCTGCGGATTAGGAGTGAGGATGTGTCCAAGACAGCATTTAGATCCCGTATGGACATTATGAGTTCTTGGTTCTTCCTTTCGGATTGACCAACGCCCCTGCAGCGTTCATGGATCTCATGAATCCGGGGTTTAGTCCGTATTTAGATAGCTTTGTTGTTGTGTTCATTGATGACGTGTTGGTCTATTCTCCGGATGAGGCCACGCACCGTCAGCATTTGAGGTTAGTTTTAGAGGTTCTCCGTGAGCACAAGCTGTACGCGAAGTTCAGCAAGTGCGAGTTCTGGTTGCGCGAGGTTCACTTTCTCGGGCATGTGATCTCCGGCGCTAGTGTAGCTGTTGATCCAGCAAAGGTTCAAGCAGTTATGGATTGGGAGATTCCCCAGACTCCTTCGAAGATTCGTTGTTTCATTGGGTTAGCTGGTTATTATCGGCGATTCATTGAGGGTTTCTCATCCATCACCGCCCCTTTGACAAAGCTGACCAGGAAGGGTGAGAAGTTCGTATGGTCTGAGGCATGTGAGCGTAGCTTTCAGCTATTGAAGGCTAAGCTTACTTCTGCTCCGGTATTGGTATTGCCTAGTGGTCCAGAAGGTTTTTCATTTATACGGATGCATCTCAGATTGGTTTAGGCTGTGTGCTCATGCAGCAAGATAGGGTAGTGGCTTATGCTTCTCGTCAGTTGAAGGAGCATGAGAGGAACTATCTGACTCATGATTTGGAGCTCGCAGCTGTGGTTCATGCACTAAAGATCTGGAGGCACTATCTTTATGGTGTCAGATTTGAGGTGTTTACCGACCACAAGAGCTTGAAGTATCTTTTCTCCAAAAGGAATTAAACCTGAGGCAGAGGAGATGGATTGAGTTCTTGAAGGACTATGACTTTGACCTTCAGTATCATCCTGGAAAGGTGAACGTCGTAGCAGATGCTCTTAGTAGAAAGAGGTCTTCGCTCCAGCAGGATTGGAAGATGTTGGAGGATGCAGCGTGCTCTATGACCGAGTTAGAGCCATCTCTGTGTCAGGCTTTTGTAGCTCAGCTATCCCTTAGATCCTCAGTCTTGGATGAGGTGATTGAGCAGCAGAAAGCCGACCCTAGATTGTTAGAGTTAGTGGGTAAGGGCATTGCTCGTGATGAGGACGATGTGATTAGATTTCAACACCGTGTTTGTGTCCCTGACGTAGTAGATGTCCGTGAGCATGTGTTAGCGGAGGCTCATAGATCGTGATTCTCTATTCATCTGGGTAACACTAAGATGTATCAAGACCTGAAGAGATCATTTGGTGGTCGGCATGAAGAAGGATGTTGCGGATTATGGTCTAGATGTCTAGTATGTCAGCAAGTGAAGCCGAGCGGCAGCGACCATCCGGCCTTATGCAGAGGATGGATATCCCAGTGTGGAAGTGGGAAGCTGTCACTATGGACTTCGTTTCAGGTTTGCCTCGATCTAGAAGGGGCAATGACTCGATTTGGGTAGTTGTAGATAGATTCTCGAAGACTGCTCATTTCTTGCCTATGAAGAGAAGCAGTCAGTAGAGAGTTTAGCTAGATTGTATGTTAGTGGTATCATTAGATTGCATGGTGTGCCGAAGTCGATCATTTCGGATCGAGATCCGAGATTCACTTCGAGGCTGTAGAAGGGTCTTCAGGATGCGTTAGGTTCGGAGCTTAAGCTCAGTTCGGCGTTTCATCCCCAGACCAACGGACAGTCCGAGAGGACTATCCAGGCGCTCGAGGATATGTTGAGAGCGTGTGTTCTGGATTGGAAGGATGATTGGGAGCGTCATTTACCTCTTGTGGAGTTCGCATACAACAACAGCTTTCATGCAGTATTGGTATGGCTCCATTCGAGGCGTTGTATGGTAGGCCCTGCAGATCTCCTTTATGTTGGGAGGAGACTGGTGATAGGCAGTTGATCGGACCGGAGTTAGTTCAGGAAACTTCGGATAAGATTCAGCTTATCAGGTAGAGACTTGTTGCAGCACAGGATAGGCAGAAGAGTTATGCCGACAACAGAAGGAAGGATTTGGAGTTCGAGGTTGGCGAGCATGTCTTCTTGAAGATATCGCCTACTCATGGTGTCGTCAGATTTGGCAGGCATAGCAAGCTAAGCCCTAGATTCATTGGCCCATATGAGATTCTCAGACGTTTGGACAGCGTGGCGTATGAGCTAGCATTACCCCCAGCTTTGGCTAGTGTTCACCCTGTATTCCACGTATCTATGCTCAAGAAGTGTGTCCGAGATCCGTCTCATGTGATTAGTCATGAGCCAGTGGAGATCCAGCCAGATCTTTCGTATGTCGAGCAGCCAGTAGCCATTCTTGACCGGAAGGTTCATCATCTCTGGAACAAGAGTATTGCGTTGGTGAAAGTCCTATGGCGGAACTTCTCACGTGAGGAGGCTACTTGGGAGCTTGAGGATGCGATGAAGAAGAAGTATCCCTTTTGTTTGAGTAGTGTCGTTCTAACTTCGAGGACGAAGTTTCTTTAAGGGGGAGAGTGTAAGGCCCTCGAATTTCCGTCGCATTATTTGTATTTGTGTGTGTGTATTTTGTGCTTGTGTATGTATATACATACTTACGTACGTATTAATTAGTACAATTACGTGTGCATGTTTTATACTATATGTAAATAATACATGTATTGAATGGTGATAGTATGGATACACTACCATATACATATTGCATGTATATATGCATGGTATGCATGGTTTTCTGCATATTTAGACTTCTGTCCGAAGGCCATCTTGGCGTCAACCCCTAGCCGTTGAGGTGGTGTCAGCGTCCAGACATGGACGCCAACACTAATCCTGGCGTCTAACGATATGGACGCCTATTTCTCTGGCCTGCATGCGCAGCAGAGCCAGAAATTCCGGAAACAAGAAAGCTCAGCCATTGGGGAGCTGTCCCTAACGGCTCTGAGAGCTGTCTTGTCACCCTGTGAGTGGGGAGAGGGCCTCCCCATATGTCTGAACCCGGATCTGCCTTCTCCCACCCTCTCTTCACCTTTGCAAGAGAGAACCAAGAGAAAGAAAACCCTAGAAGAAAAACTGAGAAAACCCCACCTTGCAACCCAAAGATCCGACTTTCTGGAGCTAGATCCGGCCATCTTCCACGACAAGAGGATAGCTGGAGCAAAGGAGGAGACCTCCCCGACATCCCCTTGCTGTGGAGATCATCCAGGAGCCCGGAGGAAGAAGATCTAGGAGGACGTTCTGCACATTCTTGGGACTGCCCAAGGAGGGCTTCTCCGAGCACTTTGATCCATTGGAGCATTTTCTAAAAGGCAAGTGACCTAACCATAATGTCCCCGTATGTGTCTAGGTCGATTCTACAATTTTTGATATTTTTCCCTTGAGTCCTAGACCCTCACATTCACCCAACTTGAGAGCTCGGGTCTGTGTTCTGCACAGACCTGCAATGACGGCAAGGTCAATGGACGCTGAGATCATGCTTGGCGTCCATCGACCATGCCGCTGACACTGAGTTAGCGGCCAGAGACCGCCGCCAATTTCTCTGGACAGAACAGTGACCTGTTCTGCCCTTCCTATACAACTATTTTCGGTATGGTTTCCGTGATGAGGATATATGGTAACCCTATACACTATGTATACTGTTAAATGTGGTGTGTGGATGAGTGTGATGTGTGGTGGTGGATGTTAGAAATTGTATTCCATGAATTTGTAAGCATGATTTGTTGATAATCTTGCCAATCCATGTTTCATGATTAGGATTAGTCTGAATGCCTCAGTTTTGTCAGATCATGAAGATTAGGAGATCAGTATATGTATACTCAATTTTGGAATTGTCCATGCTTGTATAAATTGCTAATAAATTCGGTTCAGTAAATAAAAAGGCATGTAAGAATGATTTGTGGTGATCGATCTATAGTTGTATGATTTAGGGTAATTCTGTATTCTCAAATCATGCATATAACAGTAGTCTCTGTTCAGACAGTAGCTTTCTAAAATTTGATTGTGTGTATAGTCCATATCGACAAATTGTGAATGGCATGCGAAATAGGTATTTGATTTTCTGTAAATTCTATTTAGCTCAGAAAAATCTGAAAAATTAATGTATGACCTTGAACCCGAAAATAGCATGTGGTTAAAATTTCAGGTCATTTGGACCAGTATATAAGGAGTTATGTATTTTTCATGTGAAATGTAATAATATGTATGTTATCGTAATGTGGTTAGATATTGTTTAAACCCAACCTGATTAGTGCATTTACTGTGTGTTAAACTCCTAAAATCTGTAGTGCCATGTCAGGAAAAATGGAGATATGCATGTGAGTGAGAAAGTGAATGAGATGAA
>JACBKR010005222.1:0-19621 GCA_014218235.1 Colocasia esculenta
CGTTATGAGTTTTAGTTCTTCCATTTGGTCTATCCAACGCCCCTGCACCGTTCATGAATCTCATAAAACAGGGGTTTAGACTTATCTAGATAGCTTTGTCATAGTGTTTATCGACGATGTTTTGGTCTAATCTACGGATGAGACTACACACCGTCAGCATTTGAGGGTAGTGCTAGAAGTTCTCTGAGAGCACAAGCTGTATGCAAATTTCAACAAGTGCGATTTCTGGATGCGCGAGGTTCATTTCCTTGGGCATTTATCTCCGGTGCTAGTGTAGCAGTTGATCTAGCGAAGTCCAGGCTGTGTAGATTGGGAGATTCCTAGAACCCCATCGGAGATTTGTAGTTTCCTTGGTTTAGTGGGTTATTATCGGCAATTTATTGACGGATTTTCATCTATCGCTGTACCTTTGACTATGCTAACTAGGAGGGTGTGAAGTTGTTGGTTCGAGGAGTGTAAGAGTAGCTTTCAATTATTGAAGGCTAAGCTTACTTCTGCACGGTGTTGATTTTGCGAGTGGTGTAGAGGGTTTTGCCATTTACACAAATGTATCTCAGATGGTTTAGGCTGTGTGTTAATGCAGCAGGGAAGGGTAGTGGTGTATGCTTCTCGTCAATTGAAGGAGAATGAGCGTATCTACCTGACTCATGATTTGGAGCTTGCGACAATGGTTCATGTACTGAAGATCTGGAGGCACTATCTTTATGGTGTTAGTTTGAGGTGTTCACTGACCATAAGAGCTTGAGGTATCTCTTCTCTCAAAAGGAATTAAACCTGCGATAGAGAAGATGGATTGAGTCCTCAAGGACTGCGACTTTGATCTTCAATATCATCTTGGAAAGGCGAATGTCGTAGCAGATACTCTTAGCAGGAAGAGATCTTACTCTAGTAGGATTGGAAGATTGGAGGATGCTTCTGTGTGATGACTGAGTTAGAGCCATTATGTGTCAGGCATTCGTGCTCAGTTGTGTATCCAATCTACTATTTTGGATGAGGTGATCGAGTAGTAGAAGGCTAACCTAGACTCCAAGAGTTAGTGGGCAAGGCAGGCATTGCTCATGATGAGGATGGTGTGATTAGGTTCCATCACCGAGTCGTGTTTCCTGATATTGTTGATATTCGTGAGCATGTATTGCAGAAGCCCATAGGTCGATATTCTCTATTCATCTGGGTAACACTAAGATGTACGAGATTTGAGAGATCATTTTGGTGGTCTGGCATGAAGAAGGATGGGCGGATTTTGTATCCAGATGTTTAGTATGCCAACAAGTAAAGGCCGAGCATCAGCAACATCTGGTCTGATGCAGAAGATGGAGATCCCTGTATGGAAGTGGAGGCCATCACTATGGATTTTGTAAATGGTTTACCCGGTCAGTTAGGGGCAATGACTCTGATTTGGTGATTATAGACAGATTCTTTAAGACTGGCATTTCTTGCCTATGAAGAAGAAGCAGTCTGTTGAGAGTTTGGTAGGTTGTTATATTAGTAGCATTGTTAGGTTGCATGGTGTGCCGAGAGTCGATCATTTCAGATCGAGATCTGAGATTTACTTCGAGGTTATGGAAGGGTATTCAGGATGCATTAGGTTTAGAATTGAAGCTTAGTTTGGCGTTCCATCCCCAGACGATGGACAGTCCGAGAGGACTATCTAGATGCTCGAGGATATGGTGAGAGCGTGTGTGCTAGATTGGAAGGGTGATTGGGAGCGTCATTTACTCTTGTGAGTTCGCATATAACAACTTTTTGTTAGAATGTGGAGCCAGAACTCTAAAGTAGATCTCCATAAGGGGGTCAGGTCGCATTCACATCTGACAGCCGAAGTCAGAAATGAATGAAGCAGTCGATTGAATGATTCGACTCCTGCAGTCGAATGTCAGATGTGAATGATTCGACTCATGCAGTCGAATGTCAGCATGAAGAATCGACTCATGCAGTCGAATGTCAATATGAAGCATCGACTCCCTCTTGCCAGGATGGACTTTGCAGTTCTGAGGCGATTCAGAGACAGGACACTTTTGCCCTTGTGTGTCTCGATTGTGGCGCCCTTTCCTCCTAGATATAAAGGGGGGTTTTGTTCTCTTTGTATGTGTGTGTTTTTTCTTGGAGAAGAAGTATTGATAGCTGCTGGGGCCGTGGACGTAGGAAGGCTTCTTGCCTCCGAACCACGTAAAATCTGGTGTGTTCTGTGTTCTTCTTCCTACCTCTTTCTATCTCTCTCTGGTTTACGAGTGGTAGTGTGAGAGAGTTGTTGGTGGTCAGAGTGTTGTTCCCCCCAACACTTTCATGCGAGTATTGGTATGACTCCATTTGAGGCGTTGTATGGAAGGCCTTGTAGATCTCCTTTATGTTGGGAGGAGACCGGTGATAGGCAGTTGATCAGTCTGGAGTTAGTTCAGAAGACTTCGGATAAGATCCAGCTTATCAGGAAGAGGCTTGTTGCGGCGCAGGATAGGCAGAAGAGTTACGCCGACAACAGAAGAAAGGATTTGAAGTTTGAGGTTGGCGAGCGTGTCTTTTTTAAGATTTCTCCTACTCGATGTGTTGTCAGATTTGACAGGCATAACAAATTAAGTCCTAGATTCATTGGCTCTTATGAGATTCTCAGACGTTTGGGCAGTGTGGCATATGGGCCAGCGTTACCTCCGGTGCTAGCTAGTGTTAGCTAGTGTTCATCCTGTTTTTCCACGTATCTATACTCAAGAGGTATGTCCGAGATCCATCTCATGTTATTAGTCATGAGCCAGTGGAGATTCAGCCAGATCTGTCTTATGTTGAGCAACCAGTAGATATTCCTGACCGGAAGGTTCAGCATCTTCTGAACAAGAGTATTGCGTCCGTGAAGGTGCTATGAAGAAACTTCTCGCGAGAGGAGGCTACTTGGGAACTTGAGGATGCTATGATGAAGAAGTATCCCCAATTGTTTGAGTAGCGTCGGTCTATAACTTTGAGGATGAAGTTTCTTTAAGGGGAGAGGGTGTAAGGCCCTCAAATTTTGCTCTTTTAGTTTCGATCATGGTGTGTTTAAATGACTTGTGTATAGTGCCATGTATATATATGTATATGCATATGTATGTAATTATTTATGTACATATTGTTGAGTATTATTGTACATATGTATATATATGTTTATTTTGTATAGTTGTTTTATTTACATTGAATAGATAGTATGTAAGTTGTACATTACACATTGCATGTATGTACATAGTGTAAACAGGGTTTTCTGCATTTCTATGTTTTGACCGAAGTACATGTTGTTGCCCAGTTGACAGGCCCAGAGGGGGGTGAATGGGTCTTTAAAATTATTTGATTAATACTGTACTTAACATTAAAACAAAATGTTCTTCGATGAAGGTTAGTAACTGCTAGTTCAAAGCGCAATCACACAAGATAAGCAACCATTCAGCACAAGAACTTATCCTGGTTCAGACCTCCTTTCCTTAGGAGTCCTATGTCCAGCCCTGAGCAACAACTCATGATTCCACTAACTAGGGTACAGTCCCCTTAAGGACACTACACACACCCAGCTCAGCTGGTCTTCCTTCACACGAAGGGAATTACACCACCATGGACGCCCCACCAGGTCTTCCTTCACAACAGAAGGGAACAACACCCTGGATAATCCACCAGGTCTTCCATCACAGCCGAAGGGAAATAGCACTCTGGATCCCACCAGGTCTTCCTTCACACACGAAGGGGAAAACACCACAAAAGATAAGCAATTAGAACAAGCCCCTAGATCAAGCTTCAACAAGCTAAGATCTGAAGCATGAAGAACTGAGAGTAAAAGATCTAGAAACACAGAAGACTCTCAGAACTACACAAGCTCTCTAAGATTTTCACTACAGAGTGGAGAGCAAAGAGCAACACGAGAAGGAATGAAGTTCTTGGTTCTTAGAATTCTATCAGAAGATTTGAATAGCTTGAGCGTTCATTCTGTATACTCTTCTAAACTTTTGTCTTGTATATATATATCTCTATTTGAAATACGGCCGTTGAAGTAACCGTTGTCTTTTAGATTGGTAGACGTTAGACTGCTTGACATTTGAAGCTTCAAATTCTTTTATCCAGTTGAGCACGCTAAGAGATAATGTCTTCTGGTGTCTGTATGGTCCAACGTTGTATGACAGAACGTCTTTAGGACCCTGCACAAATTAAATGCTAGAACAGTAGACAGCTAGGCTGTCTCTTGTTGTCAGTAAACGTTGATATGAGTATTCACCAAAATAGCAATGCCAGATAGCTTGTTTCTAAAAGATGTTGACAGAATATGCACGATAAAGAAAAGATATCATCTGCATGCATGCAGAGATACGTTCTGTCTTCATTAAATGAACAGCAGTCTAACAGATAAGAGGAGACTTTGACTATTCAACGCTTTAAGAAATAAGATAAATATCAAGTCGATATAAACCATAAAGTCGTTGTCTATATGACTTATGAAATCGTTATGAATACCAACAAGTCATTATAGAGAGCAAATGTTGTATTCATTAAAGGAGTCATTATAGTCACTTAAAAAATCATTATGAGCTTTAAAGAAATCGTTGCATGAAGCAAATCGTTATAAGCGCTAAAGAAATCGTTGCGTGAAGCAAATCATTATGAGCGCTAAAGAAATCGTTGCGCGAAGCAAATTGTTATGAGTGCTAAAGAAATTGTTGCGCGAAGCAAATCATTATGAGAGCTAAAGAAATCATTGCGCGAAGCAAATTGTTATGAGCGCTAAAGAAATCGTTGCGTGAAGCAAATCGTTATGAGTGCTAAAAAAATCGTTGCGATAACTTAAGGAATCGTTACGATGAGCAAGTCATTACGAGTTCTAAAGAAGTCGTTACGATGACTTAAGGAATCGTTACGACGGGCAAGTCATTACGAGATCTAAAGAAATCGTTACGATGACTTAAGGAATCGTTACGACGGGCAAGTCGTTATGAGTTCTAAAGAAGTCATTACGATGACTTAAGGAATCGTTACGACGGGCAAGTCATACGAGTTCCAAAGAAATCATTACGATGACTTAAGGAATCGTTACGACGGGCAAGTTGTACGAGTTCTAAAGAATTGTTATGATGACTTAAAGGAGTCATTACGAGGGGCAAGTCGTTACGAGTTTTAAAGAAATCGTTATGATGACTTAAAGGAGTCGTTGCGACGAGTAAGTCATTACGAGTTCTAAAGAAATCGTATGATGACTTAAAGGAGTCGTTGCGATGAGCAAGTCGTTACGAGTTCTAAAGAAATCGTTGCGATGACTTAAGGAATCGTTACAAGACGACTTGATTGAAACCACATGATATCTCAGTCTTATAAAGAAATCGTTATGATATCAAATCATTATAGCTCTATTCAAATGATATACATGAAGGAAATCATTGTGACTTTCAACAGAAGTCGGTGTGGACTTAGAGAAATACAGTCTCGAAAATATAATACTTCAGAAATATAATGCTTACCAATATTGGCTTGATTGACCTTGACCTTGGAGTATTTCCTGTACTTAAGACTTAGAGAACTTTGATAAGGTTTTGTTAATTACCAAATACATGTTATTTAAAAATTACTTGGGGACAGACTGATCATCACATGTTAACGTCAACATCTATGGACGTTAAGGTGTTACTCGACGTCCAGATCGATGGACGTTTATTCCCTGTAGATGGCCAAACATGTGGACGTCAATATCCCTAGAATCTGTGTGCTTCAGATCTGGAAACGCTCGCGATTTCTTCGGCCTCGTATTTAGGAAATCGTCTCCCAACGGTCGGGCACCCTATCTATGCATACCCCAAAATCCATTGGCTTATAAAAACCCCCTCTTGCGGCCGGATTAGGTCTTTTGGCTCTTTGGTCGAAAACCCTAATTTTTTGTGCAAAATCTGAACTTTGGAGATCTTGATCGGGTGATTGGGTGCATCTTTTGGCAATTTACCATGACTGGAAGGAACTCTGAACATAGAGCAAGGCTTCCCCGACGATGGTGTACAACTAGTTTCATCACAGAACCGGTTCGGAGGAAGATTTGAGGAGCTTCTTGGCTTGGCCGAGGAGAGCTTCTCTTGTAAATAATTCCCTCTATTGATTTTACAAAGGCAAGTAACCATTGGATATTGTCCATACCCATGTCTGGTAGGTCCCAGGTATTTTTACCGATTTTATCTCGTGTCCTGGAACACCCATTCATCATGGTTTGAGCATGCAGTCTGCACTTTTGCAGACAGGAACTTAACGGCACTATCTTGTGCCGTTAAGATCCATTGTTGGCGGAAACCTTTGGTGCCGTTAACCCCTGTTGGCGGCCATCTGTGTGCCGCCAAGTTCTTCAGTGTTTACAGGAAGCATGTTTTGACCTCTACGATTTATTTTCAGGAATTATGCATATATATGTACACTGTAAAAATTTTGTTTAGTTGAAAACAGTCAATGGATCATGCCAGGACAATGTGTTGAATTTCTGTAAGCTGTATTAATTACTAGAATTTCTTCAATAGGATATTAGGCGTAATTTAGCCCTATAAATTCTAGATTAATTAGACCCATGTTAAATTAGGGTTTCATAAATTTTATATGGCAGCATGATGACTGTATACATGTGTTGACACTATTGGGAATGACTGATTTACGGTGGAACTTGTTTAAATGAAGTTAGTGAAAAACATGCCTGTGAACTATTTTAATTATTGTAATGAGTGTACTGATCCAAAAAATTTGGAAAATTGAGCATGTAACATATTGTCTGTTTGTAACCTGTGATAAAAATTTGGATTCATTATGATGACAGTAAGTGTGATTCTTACTTGCATCATAGAAAATAAATATATTGAGCATGTTAAATTAAATCGGTGTGATTTAGTATTTAACAACATGTATAGGACCATGATGTGAGTTATTATTTACTGTGAATAGTAGTGTCATGTTAGAAGAACTAAAGCATATGTAAGTGTATGAAAGTGAATATAATTGTGTTAAATGATGTGCGCAATGTGTAAATGATGTGAATTGAGTAAAATTGTGTCGTTTGTGACACTGCTACCATAGAGGGTTGTGGAACTGTACCGTAGTAAAATATCTATGGGAAGGTTCATTGTGTGTGATATCCTATGGGCAGTTAGGATGAAATCCTGGAGGTGGACAAGTACCACTGGTTAGGGTGGAGAGTGCTTCTTCCAATTCTGCGCAGTTAACCAAGATCTATCACTGTTTTGCCTAGGTGATAGGTATGTGAATGTGTTATGTGTATCCTTCTAGTGGTGGTTTGGACTATGTGTCATGTCAACTAGTCTAAAATGTGTAATTATGTGAATGCAAATATGTGAATTGTGCAATGTGTAAAATGAGCATGTGAAAGTATAAAGTGAATGTGTTGTTTTGTGAATAATTGTAAACCATGTGAATATGTTTAACTCATGTCAAAACAGCAAGCAAATGGTGAGGATAATTATGATAAATACATAAAAGAATATCTAGATTTCATACTAGATGTACTCTTTATTTAATACATAGCTTCATGCTTAAATTGTGTATAGTTGCCAACCAACTTGAATATGTTTTAACATTAAATTCATGTATGATAAAAGGTGACATCATGCATAATTGTGAATTATTTACATTAAAACAGAAAGTGAAAGGTGTAAATGATTGTGAAAGGTGCATGTGAATTGATTAGAATCCATGCTAGGTTGCTACGCCCTATGCTTAATTCCATGTTTTAGATTAGTAGAATGTACTATAAATGGATAATATGGATTGTTAAATCATGTACATGTTATACATAGGGAACATGTATAGGAAGTGACTTATATGTTTTATGTTATAAGTATGTACATGTATTCTATTGCTACAAGTCTTTCCATGTATATTAGTTTAGATTGTATAGAGCATGCAACATGTGTTACTTCTTACATTTAAAAGTTAGCATGTGTGTATGATGTGTCTATGGATATTGTACATGGATTACTTGCTGAGTCTATTAGACTCATACTTGCTTCGGCATACAGGTGTGGCAGGTGTCTCCACTTCCAAGGAGGAGATAGTTAGGAGCGACTCTGAGCGTGAGGAGTAGCTTGTGTTGTGGAGACTTCGGCATTGTACTTTTATTTTCATAAGTATGTAATGAATAAATGATGTATCTCATTTAGACAATGTAAATTTGATTTAAAATTGTAATTATTTTGAGTTTAGCTTTTCTTTTAAATGCTATATGGACTGTGGATATTTAATGATGATGATGGAATGAGAATAAAATTTTTATTATTCCACTGTATTTGTGTACATCTCAACCTAGTGTTTAGTGTTGGGCCAATGTCCCACTGTGACGACGTTCGTTATACCGACGTGGATTGGTATAATCATACCGGTATAAGGATGGTCGTTACATTCCTAGATGGGGACGAAGACTTTCTAGATCCTACCCTTGAACCGATACTAGAATTAATATTTACAGGGCACTCTGGAGAAGCATCCAGGTTTATTGGAAGGGAAAGAAAATGATGCAGGACAGACACAGGAATCCTCCAATAGGTCCAGAGGTTGAGACGGGCCACCCAAGCTCAAGGTGACTGTAGTGTAATCGGGGTGCAGGGGAACAGAAGGCCCCTCACCTAGGAAGTCCATGGTGCCATGCGGGTCGGTGAGCAAGGATCGCCGCTCCAGCAAGGATGAAGGAAAAGGCGGGCATCGCCACTGAGGAAGGAGGAGTGCACGAGTGACGAGGATCACTGTCAAGAGTGGGGAAGCATGGATATGGAGATCTCCTTCTGAGAGTTGAAAGCAGGGGATGATGGGGATTGCCGTCATAAGAGGGGGAGCCTGGAGTGACGGGGATTGCCGTTACGAGATGGTGATTGCAGCGGGAATGAAAGCTGGGTCAGCATTTGAAAGAGGGAAGGACAGAGATCGTCGTCCAAAGTAAGAGAGAGGAAAGACAGGGATCGTCATCCGAAGAAAGGGAAGGAAAGACATGGATCTCTTCGTCCGATCGTCGGGGGAGTGAGGAAAGAGTGGAAAGTTTTTTTTTTTGTTTTTTGAAATAAACACAGCATGCTAATCTAAGAAAGGAAACAAACTACCCTACATTGGAAAGCATCGAGAGAAGGAGAGAACTGTGCCATTGAAGAGAGGGCAAAGTGGGATGAAGAAGTGATTAACGCTTCGAGAGCGTCAGATGAAAACTGAAAAGAAGGGGAGAAGAATGAGGGATGAAAGAAAACTTAGAAATAATAATTGAAAACACAGAGTGTTTAGGGGGCTAGGAATACCTTGGCCAGAGCTCGTCTATAGGTTGTTGTTGTTGTAAAATGGATCCAATTCTTCAATATCCTCACCATTCCCAAGCAACTGTCGCTTGGAGGTTACAACTGATGGTGGCTCTGCTGATTCTGCCATTGCCGGGGGCCAGGTGAAATTGCCATCCTGGAATAGGCGACTAAGTGCTGTCACTATGTCTTCCAAATCTGACCATTCTGCCTTTGGTTCTTCAGTCTTCTTCTTTTTGCTAGGCCGCATGGCCTCTAGATCATGATATGTGAATGTTGGTGTCATGCGGTCTGCCCCTACCACTATAGTGTTATATCCTTGTTGTATGGGTCCTCTGACAAAGTGATATTATAATGACCAGGTGAGAGGCTCCCGCTTTGTCTTTAAAGTGGAGGAGTAGGCTATCCATGGCTTGATCTCTTCCTTGTACCCGAGGCCATGTCTTGTGACTTGCTTGGAGCTGGAAATAGCATGTGTTCTCCCCTGGAGGTGATCCCTAAGACCCTTTCCTGGCTGGTAGCCAATTTTAAACATGATATTCCAACCCTTGGTGTCTTGTGGTGTGCCCCTTTTGCCAGCCGCCACTGATGGAGACACTATTTGGCGATTGGAGGAGAAAGTGTAAGCCCATGGGAAATTCACATCAAGCACACAGATAATGGGCTTGTTGGAGGGCCAGACTGCCAGCATGATTTTCTCAATAGCTTCCACGGTGGGTAGTTGCTGCACTCTTGACTTTGACAATGCGTCCTTGGAATGGAAACTTTAGACATTGATGTGCTGTGGAGGGGACTGCCCCTAGTACTTCAATCCAAGGTCAACCCACAATAGCTTTGAAAGTTGGGTCGATATCAAGTACATAAAAGTCCACGGTAATTAAGAGCGGGCCCAGATCTACTTGTGAGGAGACGACACTGTGGCAAGCCCTCCTGGAATTATCGTAGGCCGCAATACTGTTGGGAGTTGGTTGCAAGCGGCACTCAGAGATGGTACATGACCGTAGAGTGCTGAGAGGACACACATTTATCGATGCCCTTGTGTCAACTAGGGCGACGTCAACAGCCACCTTGCTTATGGTCAACGTCACACATAAAGGCATTCTTCTGGCTTCATGGGAAGCCAACTCACTATCCGCAAAGGTAATTGTTGGCCCCCTGTTAACAATTGATAGGACCGATGGCAAATTTTCAGGATTCATGTCTTCATTGACCATACTCTCTGCAAAAATGTTCTTAGGGCATCCTGATGGGTTTGTGACCTCTTGATCAATTCGAGGTTTATATCTTTGTAGGGTTCTGGTTCAGGTGCTTCAGGATATCTTATTGGGTCCCTGGGGCCAAATCTATCTCTTCAACATCTTATTGTTGTTGTTGTTGGTTGTTGGGGTTGGCGTTGTGGGTCAGTTGACCTGGCATAGAGACAGATGCATTGGGATACATCCGTGAAACATTCGCCCACTCCAGAGGGTGAGGTTGTGGTGTAGTGGAGGTGATGTGGTGTCGATGATGGATGGGTTGCTATTCTTGGCGCTGGCATGGAGGAGAATGGGATGTTAATGGGTGATGGACTAATGGGTGGTATAATGGGGGTGTTGTAGAGTGGTGAGGTGATTATGGCAATGGTGGGCATAGTGGAGGTAGCAATGGTGTGGGAAATAGCCAATAATGGCCTACTTCGTGTTCATCCTCTTAGGCCCAAGTGGCGGCTGGTGTGAATGGTGAAGAACTGGGTTTACTTGAGTGGATGGTGGAGCAGGTTGGGGATTTGGAGCGGGCTGGTGTTGCGGCATAGGGTTTCGGATTATGCCGAGATCATGAGCTGGTTGTTGTGGCTGTTGTGGTTGCTGGAACTGTTGCTGGAACTGCTATTGATGGAACTGCTATGGCTGGGACTATTGCTGAAACTGCTGGTGTTATGGTGGTGGCTGCTGTTGTTGTTGTCTTTACCCTTGCTGGTCCCTCAGAGTTTGAATTAACCTCTTCATTTCTGCCCAGTCAATTTGTTGCTACTCATGGAGGTCATATATCATGTCCAAACTGAAAGTAGTCTGATACATTGTGCCCTAGATGGCGGTGATATACACAATACTTAGTTTGATCCGCTGCCATGTTCCAATTTGCCTTCTCCAGAGGGAGTCTAAGGGCATTGAGAGACATAAGGGATGCAAAAATGTCGGCTAGACTCTCAGGAAGAGGAGGGTATTGAGCTCTCTTGGGTCCAATGGGCTTTCTAGGAGCATAGCCATTTTGAGGTGGAGGGACTTGGTTGTATTGGCGTTGGTCTTGCTGGGGGTTTTGGGTTTGAGGAGGTGATGGCCTGTTGTTCCATGGCTGCTGAGGGGGTTGGTTGTAAGACAGTCTACCTGCTTGGCCTTGGGGATTATTGACAACACCTACTTGTTCATTAGTTTGTACCCCTTCAGTAATAGGGCCCTATGGCTTCTGGGATAGCGAGACTTTGGGGTTTCAAACATGAGTGAATAGGCGAGTCCTTGAGTTGGGTCTGAATGAAACGGGCTCGGCTGTAGAGTTGGTGTATGGTGGTAATATCATTCATGGCCAGAATGGATCGGTAGGTAGGTGTAGCATTGGAAATTAGTAGCCTGACCTTGTCCTCCTCAGGCATAGGGTAGCGGACCATTGCAACAAGAGCGCGCCACCTATCAACATAGACTTTGAATTCTTCATCAGTCTTCATCTTTTCTGCCACTAGATCTACAAGGAGTATTGGGTCTGACCCGATCTTGCAATTGCTGCAGAAACCTTTCCTGAACAATTTAAGAATCTTCGGCTTCTTCTGGGGGTAGAGAATAGAACCATTCGAGGGCCGACCCAGCTAATGACTTCTTGAACAAGTATGCCATGAGGTGGCGGTCATATTTGTGTGGAGTAGATTCATATACAAAATCCTTGAAGTGTACATAGGGGTTGCCTACCTAGAGTATTGCTTGTAGATGGGGAGCTCTGACTGGGGCAGAACCCGGAGGTGCTGAAAAGAAGGCAGGGGGATATCGGCAACCTTCTGGGGGTCCAATGCCTTCGAAGATCATGTAGTGCCCTCTTCATGGACGTCCACTCCGTAAGGAAGTTGGAAGGGGACGAGGCGTGGTGAGCGGAATAAGGGAGCGGGATTGCTCCAAAGAGTAGAACCCCTCACGGGGAAAAGTATTATGTTCGGCCTGATAAAGAAGAAATTGGAGGAGATTTGGCCGAATCTTCCGGGCCAGAAGATGACTGGGCTTAGAGAAGTGAAGAGCCGTGGGCGAAGAGGGGGTGGGGTCAACCACAACAGAGGGTACATGTGGCGCAGAAGCAATAGGGGCAGAGGAGGCTCCCTACTCGAGCTATGAGAGGGTGGAGAGAGAGGGCGCTTGCCTTTGGCAGCTGCCAAAAATTCCCAAACTTGGGCCAAGCTTAGATGGGGAAGGAGTTGACTAAATTGGGCATGTGGGTCATCTACCCCAGAAGGAGAAGGGGGGCGAGACCGATCATCAACAATAGTAGGTGTGACGGAACGCCTCGGCCAAGCCGTTAAACCGATAACGTACTTGATCCGAGTCCGCCTCCCGCGAACGGGCCGAAGCCTTGCAAGAGATACCAAACCACAGTCCGTGTAAACAAAGGAACACACCACACTTTATATATATATTTCACAAATTTACATAGCCATATTTCCACAAAACTGAAAAAGAAGTACAAGAGCCTGGGGCATACCCCGAGGTACAACTGAAGAAAGTAAACAACTAACTAAACTACACGACACTACACTGCTGGAGCTGCTACTACACAGCTGGAGGTACCGACCCTGCACTGCTACGACGCGGCTCTGAACTGGACGACGGTCGAGAGACGTCCTCCTCGCTCTCACCTATGGGGGTAGGGGTGAGCCTCTCTAGTCATTGGCTCAGTAGGGAACTCCCCCAACACCGAGCAAAACCAAACCACAGGTACGAAAGCAGTAACAGTACCAACAATTTATATACAGCTAAACAGGATATAAAAGCTGTAAAAGTACTCACCGTCTGCCGACTATGAGAAACAACTTTAATAATTAAACGGTAAACCAGGTACAGTGTACAAGCTAAAGTAGAGACAGGCAAACACGAGCCACGTAAACTGGTTCGCGACACCAGAAACAGACTCAGACAAGCTAACACAGGTCTACCTCTCAGTCTCGCAGCCACGGACGAAAGGTCCAGCTGCCGCTCCACGTGGAAAGGTCAAGCAGCCGTGGAGACCAACTAAACACACCACCTGCGGACCACACAGTCATAGGCCCATGCCTGGCACCTCTGGAGACCCTCGCCTGGGCCCTCTAGAGTGAGGCACTGGAAAAGGACTAGCTGGGGTCCAGTACGTCTACTGGTATCCGTACCCCCAACTACGAGCGCGCTACAAGTGACTAAAAGACAAGTACAGGAGTCACTATCCCACTGTCGTCTTTCCCTCCCGGACATACAACTCAAACAAAGGAGTGAGGGTGTCCAGGTCAGACGACATAGACCTCGACGGTACAGCACAAGTACCGGGACAAAGCCGCAAGCTAACAGCCTGGCTCACAAAGAACCTGGGGCACCCAACTGGAGAGGTAACCATGGTAGGCGTCGTACTACTCGCCATGTACACAGAACCACGTGCACCTCACACATAAACCACGTGAAACACCATGTAAACCTCAAATAACAATGGTCCACTACACGTGAACCCAACTGAACTTGCGTGAACACCACGCAACCACGAAAGAGAGTAACAACCTGCATACCTTGTATGCTGAACATCAAAACTAGGTGCACTCAGTGCACCACAGGTGTTAACCACCTTGCATTATCGATAAATACTGTAAATAGCTATTTCTGTTCATATGCATGCTGGCGGCAACATCGATTGCCGCTTATAAGAAGTAAACGGCAAGGGATCTGGCCGTCTACATCCTGGCTGATGAGCTTGGCGACAAACGATGTTGACGCCAAGTTCTCCGGCCTCAAACCCTGCAGAAACCCTAATCCGGTTCTACGGTTTTCCCAACCATTTATACTACAGAAAAACATACATAAGCAATTCCTTTAACATGCCAGAACCCGAAACAACCCATTACAACATGCTTTACTTGCTAAATTACTCAACCACCCATCATCCCCGCATGGTGCAACTTTATCTGAAAAGGCATTATCATGCTAATTCAGCCAGTTACGTCGTGTTTTAATGTTCTTACGGAATTATTCGGGTTCGTCCCCTACCTCAGAACACGTCAAAACCTCCCGCAATCTCCCCGCTCACACCAAACTCTCCGCGAGCTTCCACACGAATTGCACCACGCCACGGCGTTTCCTCGCGCAATTCGGCAACGCCACGCGTTCTACTATCGTCCAACCACCCTTCGCTACCTGCTAGAAGTTTTAGAAACACTGGGGCAACAAGCTAGGGCAAGAGAGAAGGAGAGCCAGGTGCAAAACCTGCTCTCGGGTGAGCCTATAACCTGCATCATTCTCAGGTTGGCGTCAACCCCTATGCCTCCAATAGGAACCGCCACCCTAAATGTCCACATCTTGTTCCACCAAGTTCATGAAGTCAACGGCCACATATCTGGACGCCAACTCCAACTGAACTGCAGCAAGTTCCATTTCATTTTAAGACCATACCTGCACTTCACCTGAACTGAACAAACCACACATCCACACCATACATTCCACACAACCAACTCACATCGGCCTCACAACGGCCGCCACAACCACAACACACGATCCGCATGGATCCGAAAAACACGCGACGTTACATTACTATCATCTAAAAAGAAAATTTCGACCTCGAAATTCATAATACATTCATAGTTAAACAACTTAAACATATACATCGTTATAAGCACTATCATCTAAAAAGAAATACACAACTTATTCAAACATATAGGATACCCTTTAGCCATTTCCTCGGCTAATTCCCAGGTATCCTCACCACCCAACCTATTCTCCCATCTCACTTTAACTAGCTCAATTTCTTTATTTCTCGGCTTCTTTATCTTTCGATCTGTGATTTGTACCGGATATTCTGGCATAGTCATATCCGGCCTTAGGTCACCACCTTGATATTAATTATTTGAGCTAGATCTTCAATACATTTCCTTAACATGGAGACATGGAAATATCATGCACATACGCAAAATCAGCTGGCAAATCCAGCCTATAAGCTGCTTCCCCAATTCTTTCAATCACATGGAAGGTCCCACATACCTTGGACTCAACTTTCCAGTCTTGCCAAACCTCATAATACCTTTACTCGGGGAAACTCTCAAGAAAACAAAATCTCCCACCTCAAACTGAAGTGGTCTCCTCCGGACATCTGCATAACTCTTTTGCCTACTTTGAGCTGCTTGCAATTTCTCTTTAATAAACTTCACTACTTCAGTGGTTGCTGAATCAATTCAGGACCCACTAATTGCCTTTCACCCACTTCATGCAATTCAATGGGGTTCTACACGGCCTTCCATATAAAGCTTCATACAGTGCCATCCCAAGACTGGTATGATAACTATTATTGTAGGCAAACTCAATCATTCCCAATGATGCCCCAACTACCTCCCCAAACCAAACAACAAGCTCGCAACATATCTTCAATTGTCTGAATAGTCATCTCTATCTGACCATCTGTCTGGGGATGATAAGCGAAGCTATACCTCAACTCAGTACCAATACTCTTTGCAGACTTCTCCAAAAACTAGAAGTAATCTTGGATCTCTATCAGACACAATTGTCTTCGGAATACCATGCAGTGGAACATTCTTTCAACATAAATATTTGCTAATCTGTCCACTGTCCAAGACATATTTACTTCCACTAACCTGCACACTTTGGTCAATCTGTCAACAACACCCATATTCCATTATGTCCTAACTCGACCTTGGTAAATCTGCCACAAAGTCCATAGCAATGTCATCCCACTTCCACTGTGGAATGGCAACGGTTGCAATAGACCTCCAGGTTTCTGATGCTCTGCTTTAATTTATTGACAGATAGCACATCTTGCAACAAACTCTGCTATTTCTTTCTTCATATAAGGCCACCAGAAATGCTTTCTCAAATCATGGTACATTTTAGTACTACCCGGGTGGATAGTGTACCTAAATTTATGAGCCTCTTCCAACACTCGCTACTTCACATCTCTTTCTGCAGGAACAATAACCTGCCTCGGAGCCTGACCACACAATTATCATCAATAGTAACTCCTTCCATTTTCACAATTTCAAGCAAACTTGCATCTGCTCTCTGAGCCTCAATAATCTGCCCATACAAAGATGGCTCTACAGCACTAGCAGCTAGAATTGCCCGTCGCTAGCTACTGGGCACATATAGGAGTTCTCCACTACTTCCTCATACAACTTCCATTCTTTAATCATCATTAAATTCATATATGCCTTCTGCTCAAGGCCTCTGTTACAACATTGGCCTTACCCAGATGGTAAGCCAACTGAAATCATAATCCTTTAGATATTCAATCCATCTGCGCTGGCGAAGATTCAAATCTTTCTGTGAGAAGATATACTTCAAACTTTTATGATCCGTAAAGATCTCAAATCTCTCGCCATACAGATAATCCTCCACATTTTCAAGCAAACACAACTGCTGCCAATTCCAAATCATGTTGGGGTAATTCTCCTCTGCTGGCTTCAATTGCCTAGACGCATAAGCTATTACCTTGCCATACTGCACAAGCACTGCACCAAGTCCTCTCCTTGAAGCATCAGTATACAACACAAAACCACCACTTCCTGCCGGTAATGTCAATATAAGTGCTAATGTAAGTCTCTTCTTTAATTCCATAAAACTTTTCTGACATTCACCGGACCACACAAAAGGCACACCTTTCCTGGTCAATTTATCATAGGTGCCGCAATTTTAGAAAAATCTTGAATAAAGCGCCTATAATAACCTGCCAATCCCGGAAAACTTCTAATCTCGTTATTGTCTTAGGCACTTCCCATCTCATCACTGCTTCCACTTTACTTGGGTCTACTGCTACTCCTTTAGCTGAGATAACATGACCCAGAAACTGAATTTTCTTTTTCAACCAAAATTCACATTTACTGAATTTGGCAAACAATTGATTATCCCTTAACAACTGCAGGGTAAACCTTAAATGAGCTGCATGCTCCTCTTCAGATGCTGAATAAATTAGAATATCATCTATAAAGACCACATAAATGATCTAAATATGGATGAAAAATTCTATCATCAGATCCATAAAACCTGCAGGAGCATTAGTCAACCCAAATGGCATAACCACAAACTCATAATGACCATATCTGGTTCTAAAAGCTGTTTTATCTATATCCTCCTCTTTAATTCTCAACTGATGGTACCCGACCTCAAATCAATTTTAGAAAACACCTTTGCTGATTGCAACTGATCAAACAGATCATCTATCCTCAGCAAGGGTACTTATTCTTAATGGTCACATCATTCAACTTTCTATAATCAATACACTTCTAAAACTTCCATCTTTCTTTTTCACAAACAACACCGGCGCTCCCCACGGGGAATGACTCTGTCTAATAACCCTTTCTGCAACAATCTTCTAACTGCTTTTTCAATTCTTTAAGTTCTGCTGGTGCCATCCGATATGGCTTTAGAAATCGGCATGGTACCTGGCAGCAACTCAATGGTAAAGTCCACCTCTCTATGTGGAGCTAAACCAGGCAAATCTTCAGGAAAACATCAGCAAATCCCTAACCACGGGAACTGCTTCCACTGGCTGACTAGTTTCTACTAAACTTACCAAGGCTAAATAAGCCACACACCCAGCATTTATCAACATTCTAGCTTTAATTGCAGAAATTAGAAACTTAGAGGTATAAAGGCATACCTTGATATTCAAATACTGCACCATTAGGATGACAAAACCTGATCCTTTTCTTTCTGCAATCTAACATTGCTCCATACATCTCAAGCCAGTCCATACCCAAATAATATCATAATCTGACAACTACAGAGGCATACAACCGACCTGGCATCTGGTTCCCTTCAATCATAACAGGAGCTTCATCTACATAGCTCGAAGTGAGCAAGAACTCACCCGAAGGAACCTCCACTACTAACTCACAAGACTTTTCTTCTAAAGGATGAGCTATACAATCTAGAATTCTTCGGAAATAAAAGAATGAGAGGCACCCGAATCAAATAAAACTCTTGCTGAATAATTCATAAAGAGGTAAAGTACCTTCTATCATATTCGATGCCTCCGCCTGGGCTCGGGTGATAGCCATAACCCGGCCTCTTCCCCGCTGCTGCGGTGCTCCTCTGCCACGACCTACCTTGCGGCTGCTGAAACTGCTGAGGCTGCTGCTGCTGCTGCACATCCTTCCATCCATATTCTCTGATAGGGACAATTGCGGATCAAATGTCCCGGCTGATTACAATTATAACATCTATACCCTGGTGGAGTAACGGGCTGCCTGGCAGTACTCTGCTGTGACTCCTCCACCTCAGGCCTACCTCGGCCTGCTGAAACTGCTGACGACCTCCCCATCCTCTTCCTTTTCCTTTAAATGCTTGCTTTAATTTCTAACCCCATTTACCAAAACCTGATGAGGAAGGTCCTGCTGGTGCTTTACTTTTACTTGCACCCACTGATTGCTGCGGTAGCCGAAAACTACCTAAACCTGACTCGCCCACCTGACGAGTCCGAATAGACCTCTCTAAAGTAGCTGCTCTCTGGGCTGCTTCTTCCACTGTCTTGCACATGAGAGGTACTATCGCATCCTGCAATTCCACTCTCAAACCTCTAATGAAATTTTCAACCATCATATTATTATCTGAAACCACATAAGGCGCATAACGGCTAAGTGCCATAAACCTCATCTGGTACTCTAAAACTGAAAAGTTACCTTGCTAGAGAGTCCGAAACTGCTCTCTTTTTACTTGTTGTACTTGAATCGGAAAGAATGTATCGTTAAATACATCGAGAAATTCCGACCAAGTGATAGCTTCTTTTGTCCTACCTGCAAAGGTGGTCTGCATCTTCAGTCGCCACCATTCCAATGCAAACCCCTCAACTGATAAGCAGCTAACACAACTTTATCTACTGCCGACACCTCATAGTTGCAAAAACTCTTTCAATCTCATGAACCCATGCTCTGCTGTATCTGGATTCGGCCCTCCTGAATAAGTAGGCGCTGCAATCTCAGAATCATCTCCACTTGCATCACTGGTTCCTCTGCTAACAGCACTGGTGGTGGTGGTGGCACAGGTGCTACAAAAGGCACCTCTACTCATGGCGGAACTGGAGCAATAGGTACAGCCTCTCCATCTCCAGGTGGCACTGCAACCGGTGTACTGGCGCCTGCTGATCCATTCTTGCCCGAATATCCGTGAGGCTTTTCC
>JACBKR010005223.1:0-19626 GCA_014218235.1 Colocasia esculenta
TTGGTGGCTACAGCCATGTAGTTTTTGGCTGGCATTTTCCGCTGTTCGGGCCAGATTTAGCATCGCTCGGCACCTGTGGAGTTGTCGTTCCGTTTGGGTGCCTCACGTGTGCCTGGAGTGAGCTGTTGGTTTTCGGCTTGGTGCTCCACTCGTGTTTGGAGCTTGTTGGGTGAGCCGTTGGTTTTCCGGCTTCGTGTGCTTCGCTCGTGTTTGGCTGTGCGATTGTTGCCACGAGGAAGTCATGTTGAGACTTAGTGGTTTTTTCGTGCTGGTCTTACGTTTGCCCCCTGTGCTTCATTTCGTGCCTCGGGATCTTTTGGGCTTGTCCCAATTTCGAGGACGAAATTGTTTTAAGGGGGGTAGAATGTAAGACCCGGTTTCCTAGCTTCCGCCCGGTGTCGTGGGATGACTGGCCACTGACACGTCCAAGTTGGACGACGCGTCAGTGTCACATCGGGGGTGCCCGACGCAACAGTTATCCGTGTCACGGAGAGTCTGTGCGTCGCGTTCTTGTCGCACCCGGGTTGCCTGTCGCATTCTTGTAGCGCCCGATCAACGGGTCACGACAGTGTTTTATCATGTTGTGCTGTCCGATCGTCTGACGCCTATCAGGGTGGTAGGTGTGTCAGTACGGCCTATCTTGTTGTCGCGGCGCCCGTGGGGAGCGCGTTCTTGTCGCGGTTCATTGACCCGTGGCGTTAAGGTCCGTAATGCGACGGGGCGGTCCGTTGCATTCTGGGTGCCAAGCGCTTAAGGCGCAGGCCGGCTACCCCTTCCCTCTCTCTCTCTCTTCTTCTTCCCTTCTCCCTCTCCCTCCGGCGAAGCTCCGCCTCCCCCTCTCCCCTTTGTGTGTTTCAGGCGAGGAGGAGGGCCGTGCGTGGTGCCATGGCGTCAAAGACCTTGCGTGGAGCGAGGAGGAGGTGGCCAACCGACGTGAAGGGCCCCTCATGGGTTCGGTTCTTCGTTTAAGGTAGGGATTTCTTGTGCCCTTCCCAATCCGGGTGGATCGGGAGTCCTCAAGGTTTTGTAGTTAGCTTTACAGCTTTCCCCATGCTCCCCTCCCCGTGTGTGCATGTTTGTATGGTTTGGGGCGGCCCGGGAAGGAGCATCCCTTGGTCTGCCTCCAGACTGATATCGCGGCCGCGGTGCGCGCCACGACATCAGTAGAGGCGTCGCCCCGGTCGGGCGCGACCTTATCGCGGCGCAGTTGGCGGTCGCAATAAGGTCCTGTCGCGACCTAGTTTCTTGTCGCGACAGGGAGGTTGTCGCGACGTGCTGCCCCGTCGCATCAAGGATATTGTCGCGGCGCCCTTCCCTGTCGTGATGCCATTGCGACGGCCTGTGGGGGCACGACAGTGCCTGTGCTGCCTCGGGTGGTTTCCGTGTCCAGTTTGTGTGTCAGCGTGTGCCCCAGGGTAAGCTTTCCCCTTAGGACCTTCTGGTAGGAAACGTGGCAGGTTGCCTCCCTGCATTTAGTGACCGAAGGTGACTCTTCGTGGTCGTGTCCTTGCATTGGTGCCAGGATGGCTCGATGTCTAACAATCGATTGACTGGCGGGCAATCGATTGTTAGCCGAGCGACGGGCTTTCTGTACTTCTGGTAGTGCTCCGAGGTTTTTGCTCGCTCGTGCGTGTTTGCTTGGCCGACGACCCTTTTGAGGGTCCGTGCGTGCCTCTCGCTTGCTGGGATTGTCGGTGCTACAACCCAGCAGTTCGGCGTGGTTTTGTTATGTTGCCCCGCCTGTTCTCTATTCGCCTGGTGCTTGGCACTTGAGGGCTTGTCTCGTTCAGAGGTTGTCTCCGTTTCCTGGGACCCCCGTCCTCAGGAGCCTGTTGAGGGAGTACTTCGGGCTAGAGCATGCTCGAGTTGGCAGCCCACGTGAGTGGACGCTAGAGCTGAGGGGAAAACGAGGTTTGGACAGCGGTGCTGAGTCATTTGTAGAGCTCTGTGTCTAGGTCTAGGACGCCGAGGGGTTCGGAATGCTTTCCTGGCGCAGACCAAACAGTCCTTTGTCTCACTGCCTCTCTCTACGTTGGTTCCGGAGCCACGTAGTGGTGCTAGGCGTGAGGCCGCAGCTTGGCCAGGCTGCGGTGTTGCGTGTGTGTGTGTCTATGGCGGCTCTGTCTCGCCCTTCCCGAGGGTGGAGGCAGGAGCTAGGCTAGTGAGCAGAGTGTGCGTGGACTACAGGTCCCCCTCTCTGGTGCTAGCGGCGGTGGCTTGGTTGTGTTGTTGTGACGACGTTTTCCTCACGACGTTCTGAGTGTTCCTCGTTGCCCTAGCTTGCACGAGGTTTTAGCCTGGCTGTGCTTAGTTCCCGGGGCATTGTTGGTCTGGCCTTGGGCAGACCCATGCTTCTGGTGGTTCCCGCTTCGGTGTTCTCTCGGTTCCGTGGTCCATTCTTGGGTGCCAGCGTGATGGCACCGGCGTGTGTTGCTTCCCGACCTGGCGGGTGTCCGGGGTTCCAGGGTGGTTCTGCTTGTAGGCCCTCGACCTTGTAGAGGTCAGAGGTGGCCGTGCTGCGGTGAGACGTCGTTCTCACTTGGTTGTTCCGTGGTCTCGGCAGGTGTGCTGAGCACTGCTTCCGCTTTGTGCCCGACTTCGTTGGTTTTCTGTGGGAGTCGTGTGTGTGGCCCGACCTTGGTTGGTGGTCGTGGTGTTGTGCTGTTCTCTTCCTCTATTTAGTAGTACCATGCTGTAGGTGTTCCTCGCTTTACAGCTTCCTAGTGTAGTTTCCTTTTCGGAGTCCCTGCTGCTCTGGCGGTGTGGGACTGGTAATCCCTACTGGGCCTTGTTCGCAAGGCTCACCCCCCTACTTCCTTCAGCTAGGGGCTCGTCGTTGCGGGAGCTCGTGTAACACCCCGGCCCCTTGGGCCCTTGGCCCCGTCCTCTGGGTCGCGGCAGGGCGACTGTCGCGACGTGGTTCCGACCGCGTTGGTGTCTGGTTCTGTTTGGGATTGCGACATGGGGTATGTCGCCTTCTTGAAGGCGACATGGCCTATGTCGCCTTCCCATCGCGTCGCCCCAGACGCAGACTGACAGACGTGAGGCGTCCTTTGTGTCAGTACGGCTCTGGTGGTGTCGGGGAACGCGACGAGATGGCTGTCGCCTTCACTTTTTCGAATTTCGAGATTTGACCGTTGTCAGTAGAATTGCGACAGGGGTATGTCGCCTTCTTGAGGCGACACACCCACTGTCGCCTTCTCGTTCCTGTGGCGACAGGGTGGTATGGCGCCTTCACAGAATCCGGGCTTAAAGCCCGTGCGCCCGAGCCCTTCCCTCTCTCTCGCGCGCCTCTCCTTTCCCCCTCTCTTTCTCTCGCCCTCTCGGAGCTTCCGGCGGTTTTGGGGTGCCTCCCCCGCGTTGAGGCGGCCGTGCTGAGGAGGGTGTCGCTCCGTCCGTGCAGGGGTCGCGTTCGTGCCGCGCGGTGCGAGGAGGAGACGTTTCAACCTACGAGAAGGCCCCAACGGGTGCGTTCTTCGCGTGGAGGAGGTAGGGACGCCCGATCTTCTCGCCCTAAGCATGCTCCCCTTCCCCTTCGCGACGTAGTTTTTCTTGTGGTTTGGGGTGGGAGTGTGAGAACTCCATGCTCGTGTGAGTGAGGTTTCCTCCGAGCGTAGAATCCATGTTCTTGGGGTATTCGAGGGTGGTTTGTATGTTTAATGGCTTTCTAGCATGATAAGCATGCTCCCCTCCCTTGTGTGTAGTGTTTTCCCCGTTTCGGGGAGGTTCCCGGAAGAAGAATGCCCGGAACCCCCGACTGGCTTGAAGGCGACACACTATGTCGCCACCTGTCTGGTAAGGCGACGCACCCTGTGTCGCCTTCTGACTGGTAAAGCGACAGGGCATATGTCACCTTCTTGAAGGCGATAGGGCCTATGTCGCCTTCTCAGCCCAGAGGCAGGTTGTGCTTCCGCCGCTTCCGTTTTCGCTTTATTGTACCCGTGGCACCTGTGCTAGTTCCCTAGTACGGTCTCACACTAGTCGTTCGCCCGGTGCGCGGCACTTGAGGGCTTGTCCCGTGCGAGAGGTTGTTATTGTTACCTGGGACCCCCATCCTCGGAGCCTGTTGAGGGAGTACTCCGGGCTACGAGGTGCTCGAGTTGGCAGCCACCTGGGCGGACTCTGGAGCTGAGGGGAAAACGATGGTTAGGACAGTGGCGTGTGAGTCGCTTGCAGAGCTCTCGTGGTTGGTCTGGGACGCCGAGGACAGTTTGGAGTTCTACCCGGCGCAGGCCAGCCAGTCCTTCTTCTCACTGCCTCGCTCCTCACGGCCCCAGAACCGTTTGGAGAGGTCAGGCGTGGGACCGTACTCCAGCCAGACTACGGCAGTACTGTTGTGTGCTTGTGTCCTACCTCGCTCTGACGAGACGCGAGGGCCAGGACCTAGGTCGAGGATAAGACGTCTGTGGACGCACCTGACCGTCTGACTAGTGTGGGTTTCCGTAGCTAGTGTTCTCTGTCCAGGCGGAGTCCCCTCCGTCTGTGTTTACTAGCCGTGTGGTGGTCACGACGAGCAGTCGTACGGAGTTTCCGACCGAGAGTACTTTCCGTACCGAGTTAGCTTAGCTTCGCTTCCGCACTTCCTTTTTGTAGGTAGAAATATAAACTGCCGTCTTTCCTTATTAATAATTGTATTTGTTCCTCTGCCTGTTTAGAGCCAGTAGGAGATTGGTAGTCCCTACTGAGCTTCTGTTGTGAAGCTCATTCCTCTGTTTTCCAGGTGAGTCTTCTCAGCAGCGGCAGGCGCGCGTCGGGCGGAGGAGACGGGGCGGTAGTCGAGGTCCCCGTAGCTAGCAGTGGTTCCCCCTCTCAGTGTACATCACCCTCGGGTATGCCCCTAAGGGACTTGTCTCTCCCCTTTCCTTACTTGTACTAGTGTGCATGCGTTGGGACTGTACTTAGAGCGGTACGCCGGTCTCGCTCTACTTTCCTGTTTCCGCTTGTACGCTTCTAGCTCAGCAGTTGACGTTTACTTCCGTTACATATCCTGTCAGACGCGTGTTATAGCCCTTCGGGTCCCCCGGATCCGTGGGCGGCGATCGCGAAAATCGGGTCCTCGGCATGGGCCGAGGGTCGGGTTCTCGGGTCGTTACAGTTGGTATCAGAGCTTTGTCTGACAGACTTGTAGTGGATCTAAACTGCAACAGTAAGTCCCAACAATAGTACAAGTTCACTGCTAGCCGCCCGAGAGGTATTTGTAACCTTTGTCAGCTGTGTTGCCGTGTAGGTTATGGCTCCGCGTAGGCGCAGTCAGGCTAGGCAGCTGGTTGAGCAGCAGGATGAGTCCGACATGCCCGCTCAGGGGCAGGTTCAGGAGGAAGTGTCCGTGGAGGAGTCAGTGGCGCAGCCTCAGGGTGCACAGGCAGCAGCAGCAGAGGCAGCGGCAGCAGGTGGGCAGCAGCAGCAGGAGTACCACCCTCAGCCTCAGCAGTATGCAGACTGGTTTCCCATGGCCGAGCAGTTCTTCAGAGCTATGTACCAGGGACCGTGGCAGCCCGGGCAGGCAGCAGCAGGTGGTCAGTTTCCAGTACCTCCCCCAGCCGTACCAGAGCAGCAGGAGGTGGAGCCAGAGGTGGAACAGCCAGTCCGCCAGCAGCGGTCGGGTACTGGGAGTACCCGGTCGGGCCAGCGGAGGGCGCAGTGTCGGAGGCGAGGACCGCTCTCCTTGAGAGGTTCCTGCGTCTTCGCCCACCGATGTTCCACGGTGAGTATGATCCAGATAAGGCGGAGAGCTGGACCCATGAGTTGGAGCGCATCTTTTGAGACTATGGATTGCGCTGAGGAGGATCAGGCGTTTGGCAGTATACCAGCTCAAGGGAGCAGCCCATGAGTGGTGGAGAGTTCAGAGGCAGACTCACTTCCAGGGGCAGCGGTTGGACCAGATCACTTGGCAGCGGTTTTTGGAGGTCTTCCACGGCGAGTACTTCCCCGACTACACTCGATGTGAGAGCGAGACCATTCCACAAGTTGGTGCAGGGCGACCTCACAGTTTCTCAGTACCACCAGAGGTTCGTCCGGTGTGAGGCATGTGCCTCATGTAGCAGGCAGTGACCAGCTTGTGCAGAGAGGTTTATAGCAGGGCTGAGACCAGACCTGAGGTGGGGTGTGACGGCACACATGTGTACCACCTTGGGAGAGCCGTGGCGAAGGCCACTGCCTTAGATAGGGAGGCTTGGCAGCCGTCAGCAGCAGAGAGGGCAGTACCAGCAGCAGGTCCAACAGTTCCCGCAGCCGCCAGAGTACCAGCGTACCAGCAGCAGCAGCAGTTTCCTCAGCAGCAGTCGCCGCAGCAGCAGCCCCAGCAGGCGCCGCAGCGTGGATGTGGTCGTGGTCGCGTGATGGCGCTCACCCGGGAGCAGGCAGAGGCATCGAACCTGGTGATAGGTACTCTACCTATCCTTGGCAGAGCTGCTCGTGTTTTGATTGATCCCGGTGCTTCCTTGTGTTTTGCTTCCGAAAAGTTTTTCGAGTCCCTTGCTTGTCACACACCCGAGAGGCAGTGTAACGTATTGGTCGATCTCCCGTCCGGTGACTACATGCATTCCTTTGGTTACCTGGAGGGTGTGACAGTCGAGGTTGAGGGTCACCAGTTGCCGGCCAGGTTGTACGCGTTGCAGCTTAGCGACTTCGACGTCATCCTGGGCATGGACTGGTTGGAGGCTCACTCAGCCGTGGTTGATTGTCAGAGGAAGACCGTTCGGTTCGAGATACCTGGAGCGCCTGTTCTCTGCTTTCGAGGTATCCGGTCTACCCGTCGGCCGTTCATTTCTCTCTGTAAGGCTCGTCGTTTGATCCGTGATGGCTGCGTTGCTTACCTTGCTTCGGTTTGTTCCTTGGAGCCTAGCGGGCCTTCAGTTTTTGATGTGCCAATTGTTTCTGAGTTTTCTGATGTGTTTCCGGAGGATCTACCTGGGTTGCCGCCTGAGCGAGAGGTAGAGTTCTCCATCGAGCTTTTGCCTAGTACGATGCCTTTGTCCAAGGCACCCTACCGGATGGCTCCGGCGGAGCTGCGTAAGTTGAAGCGCCAGCTGCAAGAGTTGCTTGAGTTGGGCTTCATTCGTCCAAGCCGTTCGCCGTGGGGTGCGCCTGTTTTGTTCGTGAGGAAGAAGGATGGTAGTCTTCGTTTGTGCATCGATTATCGGCAGTTGAACCAGGTCATTGTGAAGACAGGTACCCGTTGCCGAGAATTGATGATTTGTTTGATCAGTTGCAATCGGCCCGAGTTTTCTCGAAGATCGACTTGAGATCTGGCTACTACCAGCTGCGGATCAGAGAGTCAGATGTTGGTTTGACGGCTTTCCGTTCCAGGTACGGTCACTTTGAGTTCGTCGTGATGCCGTTTGGGCTGACAACGCACCTGCAACATTCATGGATCTGATGCATAGGGTGTTCAGTGAGTACCTAGACCGCTTTGTGTTTTTTTGTTGATGATATTCTGGTCTACTCGGCTTCTGAAGAGGAGCACGAGGAGCACTTGAGGATCGTGCTGGAGACCCTGCGGAGTCACCGTCTTTACGCCAAGTTCGACAAGTGCGAATTTTGGCTGAGCGAGGTGCACTTCCTCGGCACGTGATCTCGGGTTCTGGTGTGGCAGTGGATCCGGCCAAGGTTGAGGCAGTGTTGTCGTGGGAGCAGCCCACATCAGTTGCAGAGGTCCGCAGTTTTCTGGGTCTGGCAGGTACTACCGGAGGTTCATTCAGGATTTCGCCAAGATTGCAGCACCGTTGACTCGGTTGACGAGGCAGGACACCAGGTTTGTTTGGACAGAGGACTATGAGCAGAGTTTCCTGGAGCTGAAGACGAGGTTGACTTCGGCGCCAGTGTTGGTCTTGCCGTCGGGCACCGGTGGGTTCGTGGTTTACACCGATGCGTCGAGGACAGGTTTGGGTGCGTGCTGATGCAGCATGGTGGGGTCATTGCCTATGCTTCTCGGCAGCTCAAGAAGCATGAGAAGAACTATCCCACCCACGACTTGGAGCTGGCAGCAGTGGTGCACGCTCTCAAGTTGTGGAGGCACTACCTGTATGGCGAGGCTTTTCAGATCTTCACCGATCACCAAAGTTTGCAGTACATCTTCACCCAGAGGGATTTGAACTTGAGGCAGTGCCGATGGATGGAGTATTTGAAGGACTATGACCTAACCCTTTCCTATCATCCAGGAAAGGCTAACGTTGTAGCCGATGCTTTGAGTAGGCGCGTGCGCTTGAGTTCGCTGATGGTCAGAGAGTGGAGGCTGTTGAGGAGCTGTCCCAGGGAGTGTTTGTTCCGTCGAGGACCAGAGACCATGCAGTGGCTTCCAGTTTGTCAGTTCGGCCATCACTGTTCAGGCAGGTGTTGCAGGAGCAGCGAGCAGATGCAGAGTTAGCAGACATTTTGCGGATGCCGGACGTTGAGCTCAGCGAAGACAGCGAGGTCAGATTCAGAGGCCGCTTGTACGTTCCAGAGGAGGTTCGTGAGGCAGTGTTGTCAGAGGCTCACAGGTCAAGGTATGTCGTTCATCCCGGCTCCACCAAGATGTACCATTGTTTGAGGAGGTCATTCTGGTGGCCAGGAATGAAGAGGGGCGTGGCAGAGTTTGTTGCTCGGTGCCTTACCTGTCAACAGGTGAAGGCTGAGCACCAGCGTCCTGGTGGTGAGTTGCAGCCGTTGCCCATTCCTATGTGGAAGTGGGACGACATCACCATGGACTTTGTGGTTGGTTTGCCCCGTACCCCGCAGAGGCATGATGGTATTTGGGTGATTGTGGATCGTTTGACCAAGGCAGCGCATTCCTTCCGATCAAGATGTCGTGGTCAATGGACAGGTAGCCAGGCTGTACGTGGACAGAGTTGTTTCGTTGCACGGATCCCAGTTTCAGTCGTTTCAGACAGAGATCCGAGGTTCACGTCAGGGTTGGCACAGTCTTCAGAGAGCACTGGGTACAGAGTTGAGGTTCAGCACAGCGTACCACCCTCAGACAGACGGTCAGTCAGAGCGGACCATTCGGACATGGAGGACATGCTGAGAGCGTGCTGTTTAGACTGGAGCGGCACTTGGGAGTCTCACCTTCCGATGGTAGAGTTCGCATATAACAACAGTATCACTCGAGCATCGGAATGGCGCCATATGAGGCTTTGTATGGTCGCCGTGCAGGACTCCGCTTCACTGGTTCGAGGTGGTGAGAGGCAGCTTTTAGGGCCAGAGTTAGTGCAGCAGTGTGCAGAGACAGTCAGTTTGGTCAGGCAGAGGCTTCGGGCAGCGCAGAGTCGGCAGAAGAGTTATGCAGACGTCCGCAGGAGACCGTTGCAGTTCAGCGTGGTGACCTTGTTTTCTGCGGGTCTCACCGACCAAGGGCGTCATGAGGTTTGGCAGAAAGGAAAGCTCAGTCCCAGATATATGGGCCATTCCCCATTTCTGAGAGGGTCGGCGAGGTAGCTTACAGACTGAGTCTTCCGGCAGAGCTAGCAGGTGTGCACAGCGTTTTCCACGTTTCGCAACTCAGGAGGTACGTCGCAGATCCTTCGCACGTGTTGGACTACTCGCAGCTAGAGGTAGCGCCAGACTTGTCAGTGCCAGAGTACCCAGTTAAGTGAGTGATCGCCGCAGAGTTCAACAGTTGCGCAGGAAGCAGATTCCGCTGGTTAAGGTCGTTTGGCAGAACCGCGTCGGTGGCGAGGCCACCTGGGAGCGCGAGGATGAGATGCTGGAGCAGTTTCCTTACTTGTTTGATTGATCGGTATGTGGTGATCTCCCCTTTTGTCGTCTTCCGGGTTGAGACCGAGTTGTTTTCATTTCGAGGACGAAATGCCTTAAGGAGGGAGGGTTGTAACACCCCGGCCCCCTTGGGCCCTTGGCCCCGTCCTCTGGGTCACGGCAGGGCGACTGTCGCGACGTGGTTCTGACCGCGTTGGTGTCTGGTTCTGTTTGGGATTGCGACATGGGGTATGTCGCCTTCTTGAAGGCGACATGGCCTATGTCGCCTTCCCATCGCGTCGCCCCAGACGCAGACTGACAGACGTGACAGGCGTCCTTTGTGTCAGTACGCTCTGGCGGTGTGTCGGGTGAACGCGACGAGATGGCTGTCGCCTTCACTTTTTCGAATTCCGAGATTTGACCGTTGTCAGTAGAATTGCGACAGGGGTATGTCGCCTTCTTGAAGGCGACACACCCACTGTCGCCTTCTCGTTCCTGTGGCGACAGGGTGGTATGTCGCCTTCACAGGATCCGGCTTAAAGCCCGGGCGCCCGAGCCCTTCCCTTATCTCTCGCGCCTCTCCTTTCCCCCTCTCCTTCTCTCGCCCTCTCGGAGCTTCCAGCGGTTTTGGGGTGCCTCCCCCGCGTTGAGGCGGCCGTGCTGAGGAGGGTGTCGCTCCGTCCGTGCAGGGGTCACGTTCGTGCCGGCGGTGCGAGGAGGAGACGTTTCAACCTACGAGAAGGCCCCACGGGTGCGTTCTTCGCGTGGAGGTAGGGGACCCCGATCTTCTCGCCCTAAGCATGCTCCCCTTCCCTTTCGCGACGTAGTTTCTTGTGGTTTGGGTTGGGAGTGTGAGAACTCCATGCTCGTGTGAGTGAGGTTTCCTCCGAGCGTAGAATCCATGTTCTTGGGGTATTCGAGGGTGGTTGGTATGTTAATGGCTTTCTAGCATGATAAGCATGCTCCCCTCCCCTGTGTGTAGTGTTTTCCCCGTTTCGGGGAGGTTCCCGGAAGAAGAATGCCCGGAACCCCCGACTAGCTTGAAGGCGACACACCCTATGTCGCCACCTGTCTGGTAAGGCGACGCACCCTGTGTCGCCTTCTGACTGGTAAAGCGACGGGTATATGTCGCCTTCTTGAAGGCGACAGGGCCTATGTCGCCTTCTCAGCCCAGAGGCAGGTTGTGCTTCCGCCGCTTCCGTTTTCGCTTTACTGTACCCGTGGCACCTGTGCTAGTTCCCTAGTACGGTCTCACACTAGTCGTTCGCCCGGTACGCGGCACTTGAGGGCTTGTCCCGTGCGAGAGGTTGTTACCGTTACCTGGGACCCTCGTCCTCGGGAGCCTGTTGTGGGAGTACTCCGGGCTACGAGTGTGCTCGAGTTGGCAGCCACCTGGGCGGACTCTGGAGCTGAGGGGAAAACGGTGGTTAGGACAGTGGCGTGTGAGTCGCTTGCAGAGCTCTCGTGGTTGGTCTGGGACGCCGAGGACAGTTTGGAGTTCTACCCGGCGCAGGCCAGCCAGTCCTTCTTCTCACTGCCTCGCTCCTCACGGCCCCAGAACCGTTTGGAGAGGTCAGGCGTGGGACCGTAGTCCGGCCAGACAACGGCGGTTACTGTTGTGTTGCTTGTGTCCTACCTCGCTCTGACGAGACGCGAGGGCCAGGACCTAGGTCGAGGATAAGAAGTCTGTGGACGCACCTGACCGTCTGACTAGTGGTGTTGTTTCCGTAGCTAGTGTTCTCTGTCCAGGCGAAGTCCCCTCCGTCTGTGTTTACTAGCCGTGTGGTGGTCACGCGAGCATCGTACGGAGTTTCCGACCGAGAGTACTTTCCGTACCGAGTTAGCTTTAGCTTCGCTTCCGCACTTCCTTTTTGTAGGTAGAAATATATAAACTGCCGTCTTTCCTTTAATTAATTGTATTTGTTCCTCTGCCTGTTTAGAGCCAGTAGGAGATTGGTAGTCCCTACTGAGCTTCTGTTGTGAAGCTCATCCCTTTGTTTTCCAGGTGAGTCTTCTCAGCAGCGGCAGGGCGGAGGAGACGGGGCGGTAGTCGAGGTCCCCGTAGCTAGCAGTGGTTCCCCCTCTCAGTGTACGTCACCCTCGGGGTATGCCCCTAAGGACTTGTCTCTCCCCTTTCCTTACTTGTACTAGTGTGCGTGCGTTGGGACTATACTTAGAGCAGTACGCAGCGGTCTCGCTCTACTTTCCTGTTTCCGCTTGTACGCTTCTAGCTCAGCAGTTGACGTTTACTTCCGTTACATATCCTGTCAGACGCGTGTTATAGCCCTTCCGGGTCCCCCGGATCCGTGGGCGGCGATCGCGAAAATCGGGTCCACGGCATGGGGCGAGGGTCGGGTTCTCGGGTCGTTACACTCGGTGTCGGACGGGTTGCAAAGGCGGTTGTGGCGCCGTGTTGTTGTCAGCGGCAATAAGAGCGAGCGTTGTGAGCTCTTGTACCCGAGTGAGTTGAGAGTTGTGTTTTGCAAGTCCCGGGGTATGCCCCTTAAGGAATGCACCTTTTCTCTCATACCTGTGCTTTTTCTTGGGATGCATTGTACAACCTTTTTGTATAATGAACAGATTATTATAGTTATTTGAACTCAGTACATATCTCACTAGACTTTTTCATATAACCCTTCCGGGTCTTCGGATCCGTGGGTGGCGGCGTGACCCTCGGGGTCCCCGGCGAGGGGTCCGAGAGGTCGGGTCGTTACAATAATAGACCTAAAGTCCTTCGATTCTCGGAGGCAAAACATTTGGTTGTCACTTTGGTGACTGGAACGCCTGCGCCATGCGATTGCCGATTCATCTCACGTCACCGTTGCTCGAGTAACATTCGACGGGATTTGGGTTTGCATTATGTATCCATAGAAAATGAGAAACATGATAAATAGAACATCTTAAAAAAGATTTGTGATTTATTTAATAAATCTATTTGCACAGCGTGGCACGCCCGGTGGGACAAAGCTTTCCTTCATCTTTTCACCAGAATAGAAAGCCATGTGGCCTTACATAATTGATATTGACTATCACTTTGAATTGACTAACAGGTACTAACAGCACAATGGCTGGAATGCGTTTTGGACTGCTGGTTGTCCAAGATCATGCCAGGTACGGCTACCTGGCCATGCCGACTCGGTTCGGGAGCTTCCCTCCGGTGTGGAGTTCGTCGACATTTTACACCCAAAAACCAAAAAGGGAGCTGAATCTGAAGTTGAACACCAAGCTGAGGCCAAAGAAATCACTAAGGAGTTAAGCTGCCACGTTCATCATATGGAGCGCGGCCCCGTTAACAAGAACAAAGGGAAGAAAATCAATAGATGTCCAAAACATATAACAGAAGCTGAAAACATTGTCACTCGCCGAGCGCGAGTATCTGCCTCAGGAAAAAGCGTGCGAGTCGGGGACCTGAGAATTCATATGCAGGCCAAGAGAATTGAAGCTATACCAGAACGAGTTATGCCAGTGGTACCCGTAAAGAACCACTTCCAAGCCCTAACAGGTAAGGAGGAGATGGCTAACACCTTCAAGGGCAAGATAGCCCCTAGGCCAGTCAAATTCAAACAAGTTTGGAGGCCTAAAAAGATCCAAAAGAGTAGGATGGAAGAAGCCAAACCAAGAGAAGAAGAGGCACCAAGAGAAACAATTGCTGCGGAAATCCCAAGCCGTCAGAGGCCACCCAGAGGCTTCAAGACAAGAGTGCAACAAGGGGGGACATGTGCTTATGCCCGCTTTAGTGACAAAAGAATGGAACTGCGTCGGTCTGCTCATATCCCAATTGTTCGAGAAGGTCGACCGACACCTGCTGTTATGGCCGCGCGCCATCACTGTCAAGAAGAGACCCGCAGGCCACGCGATCACATCCTTGATCTTGCAACCTCTCCTCTATGGAGGTCAAGACCGCTAAGAGTCGTAGAAGAGCCCCAAGATAGAATTGAGAGCAGTTCAGGCGAGAATGATGTTCCTTGTGAGCACTGCCATGAGCGGCCTGGGAAAGTCAAACCCCGGGTGTCAGTCTTTGAGAGGTTAACATTTCCCTCCCGAAGGGCCGAAAGAGATCAGTATGGGAACCTTAAAATTTTCTCATGCCACATGGCCGGTGTGTGGGGCCGATATGGGGCTCTACCCACTAGGAATGAAGAATTGGTGGAATTGGCAGAAAGACCTGGTGCTGTCACCAGGAGAAGAGCAGCGGCCCTGGCGGCCGCATATGGACATGAAAATGCACCTGCGGCACAAATGATAGCGGTTAGTGCCAATGTGGTTACTACCCAGGGTAGTGGGGGCAATGATGAGATTCCACCACCACCACCACCGGAAATGACTCTCGGGGGCACCTTGCGGGAGATTCCCCTTGCTACACCCATTGATCCAGCTATCATGGAGTTGCTGCAACAATATCAACCCGAAATTGCAGAGCTCAAACGGCAGGTTAAGGGCAAAGAGACCGAGGGACATGCATCCTGAGAGGTTGAGGGCTCAGGAGAGACCCCTTAAGGGACCCTAGGGTCATTTGAAGCTTCGACCCAACGCGCAGTCGTGCAGACAATAAATGAACAACCACAGTAGTCGCCTGTGGCTGTAGCTCAGCAACAGCGTACACAGACCCAATATACACTCCTGCAGCCGTAGTTCTTCCAGCAACAGCAGCATCATCAGTCTCATCTGCGACAAGACCATCTTCTGCAACAACAACAGTCCTTGCCTGCTCACATTCATGAGCAGCAACTTGAAAATCAAGAGCCGCCCCCGGTACCGTCGGTGGCTATCATCAACACTTCGAACAATCAGCCGGCCCACTTCTACCCTCAACAAGTGGACCCCACCACCATCAACAAGTTGATGTTGGAGCAGATGATTGACATGAAGCTCACCGAGCGAGGTGACAGAGAGCTTGCGGCTTTTGATGCATATAGGGTACCTTACTCTGCACACCATGCCGCAAAGAGGCTGCCCTTGGGCGTCACCAAACCTGCAAAGTTTGATAAATTCAATGGGCGGGGGTCACCAAAAGAGCACATCACGTATTACATCAATGTGATGGGTGACTTGGCAGCCTATGAATCATACCTGTTGAAGTTCTACGGCTCCTCCCTAACTGGACTTGCGTTTGAATGGTACTCCAGCCTTTCGGCGGGGTCCATATCTGACTGGACTGACTTGCAGAAGAAGTTCAGAGGAAGATTCTACATTGCTGAGAGGGAGGTGACAGTTGCCGAACTCTACGCAACCAGACAAAAGAACGATGAGTCAGTGCTGGACTACATCCAGCGGTGGAGAAACCCCAGCATGAGGTGTAAGCAGCCTCCCCATCAAGAAGATGCGGTCCAACTTTACAAACAAAGCCTGAAAAGAGAGCTGTTAGAAAGAATGATCAGAATGGAGATCCGATCATTCGATAAGCTAAACAATCTGGTGGCAGAAATAGAAACCTTCTTGGTAAAATACCCCGCCAACTCATTCACAAATCAAAAGAGCAAGCCGGCCGATAAGAAGCCCGCTGGAAAGGAGGTCCATGCAGTGGACCTCAAAACATTTGAAAAGCAAAGAGACGAAGGCGAGGCGGTAGCCGGAACCTCCAGCAACAAAATTGAACAAAAGAGAAAGGTCATCCCTTTCCAAGATAAAATGAGGAAGTTGTACTCTTTCCCCAAGGAAAAGACAAAGGTACTGTTTGATTGGGGGATCAGATACAACAAGATCACCCTTCGGACACCGAAGAGGCCTGATCAAGCTACGAAGAAGGATGATCCCCGATACTGTCTGTACAACCAGATCCTGGGGCACCCTCTGGAAGACTGCTACCTGTTCAAAGACATCATGGAGTCTTTGATCAAAAAAGGAGAATTGCAAATGGGGGATTATAAAGTTGATCCGCCCCAGCCACATGAACTGCCTGCCCGACAAGCTGCAGCCAACATGATTTCCCTCTATCAGCAATTGCTAGAAGAGATCTCCGAGGCCAGCACGGAGAAAACCTATGAGGGCCTTATCCTCGCCCCAATCAGGGAGCAGGAAGAATGGCAAAAGGTGTCGTGCAGGACAAAGAAGAGACCAAATAACAAGCCAACTCCAAAAGTACACATCCAGGGCGTGACACCCCAGCCACCGGCCCCAATTGTCACCCCAGTATGGCACCCAATAGAGCCCAGGGTCGTCATCCAGAGGAACCCCGGCAATAGAAGGCGTCGAACGCCTCTCCCATTATATAGAGGGGGCAACCCTTCGCTTGAGCGCCTGCAAGCGCTAATTGACGAACTAGACGAATATGAGCAGCCGGACAAGCACCCCGTCCGACTACGACAGTATGTGCCATAAGAGCTCGAGAAGCTGACCCTCGAGGCATCTGTTGAACAAGAGAAGCCTCAACCCCAAGAGGACCTATTCTGGGGGCAAGAGACTGCAAAACCAAAGCAAAAGAAAAAGAAAAGAAGGCCAAGGAAAAAGAGAGCGGCCATGACTCTTTCGTGCCACACTATTTCCTCTTTGTTGGGTTTGGTGGAGCACCATGAAGAAGAGGAATTCTATCCTCCCCTTACCGATGTCAATCAGGTTGGGGCCTCAAGGACCGAGTTTATAACAAGGTTCGGGAGGAAATGGGGACGCCCTCCCCCAGCCAATCAAAATATCATCTTCCGGGGGCAGCCCTCCTATATAATCTCAGAACCTGAAGTTCGAGGGGTACAATTTCCACCTCCTCCAGGGCTTTATGCTAATGAAGAGACTAGGGGCACGATCCCATCGTTTGCCGAGTTTCTGACAGCAGAAGAGCAAACCAAAGCGCTTCCTAGACCCCCAGCCGTACAAGAGAAGGCCGTCAATAAGCAAAGCGGTCCAATTATCGAACCCCAAGCCAAGGTCGGCGCGAAGGACAAAGAAAAGCTAAAGCTGAATGATGTCGAAGCAGAAGGCAGGATCATCAAGCTACTCAAGAAAATCCTGACACGTTTTAGTATCTAGGAAATCTTATCATTAAGTGAAGAGACAGGAAAGCTCTGATCACAGCCCTGCAAACTCCAGCATAGTATGAGACTTGCCTGGCAGAAGTGCAGGTGGAGGCTGCCGTCGCCAATGCAGCATCTATCACATTTACCCCGGAGGACATGCTCCTCCCCATGGCTACTCACAACAGACCATTGTACATGAGGGGGCAATTGAATGGGCTGCCCCTGAACAGAATTCTGGTAGATCCCTGAGCCGCGGTCAATATTTTACCGTACAAGATCTATCAAAAATATCATTTCAACGTGCACCTCACCTCTGTGCACGATGTGAGAATAGTTGGCTTTAACCAAAAGTTCTAGGTACCTCTGGGGGTTGTAGAGCTCAACTTGATTCTGGGGGACTTCAAACGAAAGTTCAATTCCACGTGATCAATGCAGGAACGTCCTACAAGGCTTTGTTGGGTCGGCCTTGGCTCCACCAAAATGGAGTAGTCCCCTCAACTTTGCACTAGTGCATTAAGTACGTAAAAGAAGGGGAGGAGCAGTGGGTGTTCGCTGATGTGCACCCGTTTGAAGTATATGAGTGTCACCTCCTTGATGCTGATCTGTATCAGGAACACTCGAAAAGCCAAATCCCTAAGAAGGGCAAAGAAAAAGAAAGCATCATCGCCTATGAGTGGTTTCCACCGAAACACTCAGAAAGTCAAGCCCCTCAAAAAGAGGTTGGCCAGATGGTCTTCTCTTCTTCTTGTTTTGACAACCAGATCATCAATATAGCACTCCACCTTCTTGTAAAACAGCTCATCAAAGATCTTTGTCATTGCCCTTTGGTAGGTAGCCCCAGCATTTCGGAGTCCGAAGGGCATTCTCTTGTAGTGAAAGATCCCTTTAGGTGATCTGAAGGCAGTGTGCACCCTGTCTTGTTCGGCTATCCAGATTTGGTTGTAGCCAAATGATCCGTCCATGAATGACAAGACTTCATGTCTGGTGGTTGCATCTATCATCACTTCAGTAATTGGCACCGGAAAATCATCTTTTGGGCAAGCCTTGTTCAGATCTCGGAAGTCTACACAAATCCTGATCTGTCCATTCTTCTTTTTGACAGGGACAATGTTTGCTAGCCAGGTAGTGTACTGGTTCTCTTCAACAAAGTCCACGTTGCCCACTTCGGCACATATTTTGTTTATCAATTCCGGTCTCATCCTTCTAGGAGATTGCTTGACCGGTTCAATTTTTGGGTCAATTGCCAATATGTTTTGTGCCACGTCGGGGCTGAGTCCAGGCATTTCTTTGTAGGTCCAGGCAAAACAGTCCTGAAACTCTTTTAACAGCAGAATATACCCCTGCTTTTCTTCTTCTAGAATGAGGGCACTTAGGAAGGTTGGCCTATAATCTTCTTCTGTGCCGAGGTTCACTTCCACCAGCTCATCGACTGTGGCTTGGCCACCATCTTCAAACTCTTCAGGTGCTGGCTGAAGGTCCACAAAGCCTTCTTCATCGGCTTCTGCCTCCAGCACCTCCATGTATTCTTTTTGCTGGTCTCCAGCTAACATTTTCTCTTCAGCCCTTTCTATCTGTTGAGCCCCTCGGCTTGGATCTGTTGAGATGCCTATCATCACTTCTTGGTCTTTTGCCGCTTCTGAGCCTATAGAGATCAGCTGGGCAGCCTCATTATTTCTGTTTCCTCCAGCCGTCGGGAGTACTTGAGTAGCAGGGAGCTTGACGGAAGTCCATGTGGGAGGAAATCTTGCCCCCTGGGGAGGCTCATCATTTGTGCTTGCGGCTATTGCAGATGCGTCTCTTTCTTCAGGGTAGTCATCATAAACCACCCCTGATGGGTTCTCTTCTATTTGGTTGTCTATGATGATCATGCCAACGGTATAGCTTTCTCCTAGTGACAAGCCGAGTCCTGGGTGCTGAGTGATTTTTAACAAATCCCTGTCCATATTTGGAGGGTACCATAGTTTTCTGAACATCTCCCTCTGGCTGAGACGTTGACGGAGAGGGATTTGTTGACTTTCAGCCAGTCTGGTGACCGTGATGGACATGTCAGAGAACCCTATGATTGGTACTAAAGGATCTCCAGTCTCTTCAGGGATCTTACAATCATCGTCCCTTCTCATTGGATGCTCTTCAGCTGCATAAAAGACTGTGAAGCGACCACCCGGGTGAGCTATCACCATGGTCTTCAAAGCTCTCACAGTTTGGCAATCAATTTCAGCGGCCAACTTTATAAGGCCTTCTGGTACCAGAATGAGTTCTAGTTCCTCTTCTTCTATTTGCCCAGCTAAATTTCTTTTGCCAACTTGGGCATCACATGACTGTAGTTGAAAGGCTAAGGTGATAGGAATTGAAAATGAACCCGATGAAGTGTGCATTTGGGGTATCCAGTGGCAAGTTTCTGGGCTTCATCGTTCGATACAAGGGAATAGAGATTGACCTTGTTAAGATTAAAGCCATTCAAGAACTGCCGCCACCAAGAATCTAACTGAGCTCAGGTCACTATAAGGACGACTAGCCTACATTCGTAGGTTTGTCTCAAATTTGTCTGAGATCACCGCTGATGATGAGTGGTTCCCACCACCACCGCTAGGGATCACCGCTGAAGAGTCATCTTCTTGGCTGCAAACACCAAGGCTAGGCAAACTCTTTCAATTGGAGAATACCTCGCTTCTGCCCCTACTAACCTTCGGCTGAGGTAATAAAGGGCTTGTTCTTTTCCTTCCTCATTCTCTTGTGCCAGCATAGCCCCCAAAGAGTGCTATGTGGTTGCTATGTATAAGATGAGAGGACGGCCTTTTATCGGAGCACCCAGCATTGGCGGAGTGTTCAAATATGTTTTCAGTTGATCCAAAGCGTTCTGACACTCCTGGTTCCATTTAAAAGGGACATCTTTTCCCATTAGCTTGTGAAAAGGGTGAATAGGCAAATGGGTTGTCATACTGATGGAGTTCGACATCAAATACATCCCTCAAAAGGCAATAAAAGGGCAGGTGGTAGCTGATTTCTT
>JACBKR010005224.1:0-19492 GCA_014218235.1 Colocasia esculenta
CACTTCGTTTTGGCTCAGGCTCTTTCTCTCTTTTCCTTGAGTGTATGTGGCGTTGAGGTTCCTCCTGGTTGTACACTCCTTCAAAAATCTTTATGAAAGTTCTTGTTGTTCTTCAGCCATGCTTCATCTTTTATATGAGCAGCTTTGAATAAATCCGTTGGAGTTCTAGCCGTTGCTCATCTTCTCTTCTTCTGATAATTTGTGGTCTACGAGGTCTGCAAGCATAGAAAAAAATGTTTAGATAAAAGAGTGTTTCTGTCAAAAAGGCTCATACCTCTATGTTTCCTGTTGCCACCCAGAAGTAGTAAGTAATCCCCTTTTTGTTGGCAGGAAGGAAGAGATCTAGAATGATAAGCAAGAAAGATCTCCTGTGAGAAAGATAGAGGATTACGCAAATTAGGAATATTTGACTTTTCACTAGATGCTAAAAAAATATTTTGAATATAAAGGAAATCTATGTTTAAAAGATCAAAACCATGTTTCACTTATGAAATTCATGTTCTTTCAAAGGAATCCAGTTTTACAAAGGAGTCCATGTTTTACAAAGGAATCCATGTTTCACTTACTAAATCCTTATGAGAGCGAATCCTTATAGCAGTGAATCCTTATGAGAGTGAATCCTTATAGCAGTGAATCCTTATGAGAGCGAATCCTTATAGCAGTGAATCCTTATGAGAGCGAATCGTTATGAGAGCGAATCGATGTGAGAACGAATCGTTATGAGAGCGAATCGTTATGTGAATGAATCGTTATGAGAGCGAATCGTTATGAGAGCGAATCCTTATGACAGTGAATCTTTATGAGAGTGAATCCTTATAGCAGTGAATCCTTATGAGAGCAAATCGTTATGACACTTTGTGAACTGAATCAATGAATGTTGAATGAACATCGATTTATCGTTTTAGTGCAAATCACACATCAATAAGTCATAAAATTTATATATTAGAAAATCATGATATTTAATTTATTATTAGAAAATCATGGTATTAAATATATTTAATATTCAATTAATCACGTAAATTTATATTTATTAAGAAAAATATGATATTAAATATCTTTAATAATAATTAATTAAACATAAATTTTGTTATCACCAAAATAAAGGGTAAAATATAGGAGTGGTTCAACAATCTCCCCTTTTTTGGTGATGACAAAATTTATGAGAATTTTCTGACAAAAATACGTAAAGCATAGAAAATACAGAAAATTCAAAGATAATGCATACAATGCATACTCTCCCCCTTTTTGTCACAAACCAAAAAGGAAGGTTCTTACCATTGCATTCTCTCCCCTTTGTGAAAGAAATTCCTACCATTGAGGGTTCAACAATGATTGACATAAATGAATAACTCCCCCTTAGTCTGTGCTCCCCCTGAATGAGAGACTCCACCTGAATGAAACTTGCAAATAATTGTTAGTACAAAGACCAATTCAATTTTTGTGACTACTCTTTCTTCAGATGATGAAGAGTCTACAGTCACTCCTGCCTTGAGCATCCTTGGTTTTTGATGCTCCAAGGCTACCTGCAAATAAATTACTCAAAGGTAGGTACCTAAATCCTTTGGGTCCTTGATGGTTAGATGCATGAGAATATCCTTTAGGGATCCAAACTAAGTGCCTTGTTGTACATGTGTTTACAGTGTGTCCTAGTTTATTGCAATGAGAACAACAATGAATATATATTGTTTTGCTGTTCTTATTTTCTTTGTGTTGAGTTTTTAGAACATGATTTCTGTAAACTTTTTTTTACATGGGCCTTTTTCTGAGTCAACTTGGTTTCTTTTACAAATTTGGTAATGGATATTTTTCAGAAATTATGACTTGTTTTTCTTTTTCTGGAGGTGTATAACCAAGCCCTTGTTTGTCTTTTCCAGATTTTGATCCTTTTAAGCATAAGGCTAGAGATGTTTTTCTTTAGTTAATTTTTTAACTGATTCTTTTAAATAAAGATTTTCTTCAGTTAGAGTTTTCCATTTTCTTCCAACTCTAACTTCTCATTATTCTTACTTTTCAAATCTCCATTTAAACGATAATTATTATTTTTACATTTTTTTAATTGTTCTTCTAATTGTTCAATTTCTGATTTAAGATTAGAATTAGTGTTTTCCAACAAGTAAAGTTGTTCTTGATATTTCTCAATTCTTTTACAACAACCTTGTGTTTATCATAAAGTTCATTAAAAACTTGTTCTAAATCTTCAGATTCTGATCCTGAATCTGTGCAAGAATCAAAGATGAGTTAGAATGTACCTCATCTAGCCTACATGAGGGCTAGGCTTACCTGCTCCTTTTCGTAATCTGAGCTTGATGAATCTGAAGTTGTGGCTTCATCATTTTCCCAGCAGCCGCCACTGCTTTTCTTTTGGATTTCTTGTGCTGCCTTTTGGACTTTTCTAGTTGACCAGGCTTCTTTAGTCTAGGACAATCTGGTCTTAGAGGTCCAGGTTTTCTGCATTCATAGCAGACGGGTTTCCTTTTCTTTTCTTTTCTTTCTTTCTTTCGAATCCTTCTCGATCCATTTTTCTTCTTCTTAAAAATTTTCTGAAGCTTGGACAGAACTTCATCTACGTCACTGTCTTCAGAATCTGTATTTCTGGAACTTGAAGAAGAAGAAGAAGTAGAAGGAGTAGCTACAACTTTAAGAGCATTAGTACATTTTTTCTTTGATGAGCTTTCAGATAGACGCTCCATATTTATTTCATGTGCCATGAGGGAACCTATTAAGTATCAATAGATAATTTGGTTAGATCATGGGCCTCTCAATAGCAGTTACTTTAGGTGTCCATGAGATAGTTAAAGACATAAGTATCTTTCTAACATTTTCTTCATCAGATAGGTTTTTACCAAGAGAGCTTAACCAACTACTATGCTTGAGAATCTATTATACATCTGAGTGATATTTTCGTGTGGAAGCATTTTAAATTACTCATATTGAGACAAGAATATCTATCCTAGTTTTTTACTTTATCAGTTCCTTCATAAGTTATCTGCAGTTTATCCCACATTTCTTTTGCAGATTTATATGCAGAAACTCTACTAAATTCCTTTTTGGATAAAGCACAACACAAAGAGTTCTTAGCTTTAAAGTTTAGAGATAATTATACTTATCAGCTGATGTAATGGTAGTAGTACCTTCAGCATGAACAACAATAAAATCACCTACCTCTATTACCTGCCACAGATCAAAGTCTGTGCCTCGAATGAAGCATTCCATTCTCATCTTCCAATACTGGTAGTCCTCTCCATCAAAGAATGGAGGTCTAGTGACTGATTGACCTTCAGCATATCCTTGAGCTGCCATAGATCTTTGCTCTAAGATCATTGGATCTTCTTTGAATGATCAGAGACCTGCTCTGATACCACTTGTTGGCCCTTTTGGTATGGCAGCAAGCTAACCTAGAGGGGGGGTAAATAGGTTTTCTGAAATCTGAAACAGAAACTTAAACACAGAAAATTATCACTTCAAAGTTTGGTTAGGTTAGTGTAATAAAGAGTAGCAGTGCGGAAGCAAGTAAACAATCACACAAATAACATAAGGGATTTATCCTGGTTCGGCCCTCCCACATAGAAGTCCTACATCCAGTCCCCAAGCAACCTCTTGGGATTTACTAACCAGGGTACAGTCCCCCTCAAGGACTATACAAACCCAGCACCCCAGCTGGTCTTCTTCTCTTTTCCGGGCAAGAAGGCAGCCCACTTCTCTTACAGGTAAAGAAGCCAACCTCATGGTACAAACCCCAGTGCGGTTCTGCTAGACAAAAACCCCTAGCTAGGTTCTACACTGTATACAGTCCTACATCTGGACAAAGATCTTTCTAAGAAAAGAAAGAAGACGGCTGAGAGTTGGAACAGATGAAAACCAACTAAAAGAAACTCTCAGCTAAAAGACTCTCTCCGCCAGATTACAAGATGCACAGAGAGAGAGAGAAGAGAGGAGAAGGAGCTTGAATGCTTGAGTGCTTCAGTTGCTTGAACACTTCTTTTTGGCTCATGCTCTTTCTCTCTATTCCTTTGAGTGTATGTGGCGTTGAGGTTCCTCACTGGTTGTACACTCCTTCAAAGATCTTTAGGAAAGCTCTTGTTATTCTTCAGCCATGCTTCATCTTTTATATGAGCAGCTTTGAATAAATCCGTTGGAGTTCTAGCCGTTGCTCATCTTCTCTTTCTTCTGATAATTTGTGGTCTATGAGGTCTGCAAGCATAGAAAAAAGTGTTTAGATAAAAGAGTATTTCTGCCAAAAAGGCTCATACCTCTATGTTTCCTGTTGCCACCCAGAAGTAGTAAGTAATCTCATTTTTGTTGGCAGGAAGGAAGAGATCTAGAAAGATAAGCAAGAAAGATCTCCTGTCAGAAAGAGAGGATTACGCAAATCAGGAATATTGACTTTTTCACTAGATGCCAAAAAAAATATTTTGAAATATAAAGGAAATCTATGTTTAAAAGATCAAAACCATGTTTCACTTATGAAATCCATGTTCTTTCAAAGGAATCCATGTTTTACAAAGGAGTCCATGTTTTACAAAGGAATCCATGTTTCACTTACCAAATCCTTATGAGAGCGAATCCTTATAGCAGTGAATCCTTATGAGAGTGAATCCTTATAGCAGTGAATCCTTATGAGAGTGAATCCTTATAGCAGTGAATCCTTATGAGAGTGAATCCTTATAGCAGTGAATCCTTATGAGAGTGAATCGTTATGAGAGCGAATCGATGTGAGAGCGAATCGTTATGAGAGCGAATTGATGTGAGAGCGAATCGTTATGAGAGCGAATCGTTATGAGAGCGATCGATGTGAGAGCGAATCGTTATGAGAGCGACTCGATGTGAGAGTGAATCGTTATGAGAACGAATCGTTATGAGAGCGAATCCTTATGACAGTGTTTCCTTATAGAGTGGAATCCTTATAGCAGTGAATCCTTATGAGAGCAAATCGTTATGACACATTGTGAACTGAAATCAATGAATGTTGAATGAACATCGATTTATCGTTTTAGTGCAAATCAACACATCAATAATGTCATAAATTTTTATTTATTAGAAAATCATGATATTTATTTTATTATTTGAAAAATCATGGTATTAAATATATTATATTCAATTAATCACGTAAATTTATATTTATTAAGAAAAACATGATATTATATTTTTATAATAATTAATTAAACATAAATTTTGTTATCACCAAAATAAAGGGTAAAATATAGGAGTGGTTCAACAACTTAGTGTTCTCGTAGGTCCAAACATGTCCATGTGCAAAAGTTCATAGGGTTTAGAAGTGCTTACCGGTGCTTTCGATTTGAAAGACTTCCTTGTTTGTTTACCCTGTGCACATGCATCACAAAACTTTCATTTTTATTAAAGGAAATGTCAGGGAGTCCACTTACCAGTTTTAACCTCATGATCTTGTGCAAGACATTGTAGCTTGCATGGCCTAGCCTACGATGCCACAGTGTGAGCTCATCTTGTTTATTGCTACAAGACACAAGTTCTCATTTTCTGGGTCATTAAGTCAACCATGTAGATATTATCCACCTTTTTCCAGAAAACTTCAGACTTCCAATCTTACCTGAGCCGATGATCTGGCCTTTATTGTTACCTCCGAAGACTACTTGACCTCCGTCTTTCTCTACTAGCATACATAAATTTCTTTATCGCCCGTCTATGCCTCGAGCAGCCACTGTCCAAGTACCATTTGTTCTGATTGTGGCTGCTAGGCATTCCTGTACATGTGGATCAAACAAACAAGGTTTTGGTACCCAAATCACTTTGGGTCCCAATGATCACTCATCCCAAATAGTAAATGCTTTGGAATCCAAACTTGTTTAAATTTCTGTTTGTTTGGGCTATTCCAGCATTGTTTTTCATTATGTCCAAATTTTTACAGAAATTGCATGATGGAGAATCTTTCATGACATTTGGCTTTTTGTTTTGAGGAACATGCATGGGCATCTTATCTTTTTGTTGCATGGTCAGCCTTCCTTTGGAGGCTAGTTTCCAGTCCTGTCGACAGCTCTCATTGGGGTTGTCGACAGGTCTTGCAGTTTTGTTAGCAACAACTTTTGGTTTTCTTGGGTTCCTGTTTCTTACCCTTAGCTTGGTTTTGTTGTTCTTTGCTGGGGGTTTTTGCTTTACTTGGCTGGAATCAACAAAGTTTGTCAACAAGTTTTTGCCAATTACTTTTGGTTTTACCGGTTGATATCCAATCCCATGTTTAGCAACAAACACATTAGATCCCAAGATGACATCCAGATTTTGTTTACTTTTAAAAACTTAGTTAGATCTTCAGATTTTCCCTTAAGATCCTCTTCAGCCTTTCTCAACTTTTCTTTTACTTCATGAAGTTTAGTTTGAAGAGTTTCAAGGGAGTTACTAAGATCATCTTTTTCTTTTTGAACATCTTGAAGTTTAAGTTTCATGCCATCCATTTCCTCACTGTGTGCTTGTTATCAACTCTCATCATTTCAATTTTCTTATTTAGGGATGCAATTTGTTCATTGTGTTCATGAACAATGGAATTGAGTTTCCTTTTGAGTGCTTTATTTTCAGACTTATATTCATAAATTTCTCAAACAAGACAGTATATGCTTCTTCCCATTCAACAATAGAGTATTTTCAAAGGAAGAGTTTACCTCGTTTGAGTCATCACTTCTTGCCATGAGACCTGAACTTGATCATCTCCGGATGTTGCTTCAGTGTTCTCATCCTCGTCATCATCACTCCAAGTGGCCATCATTGCCTTGGCCTTCTTGAATGTGAATTTCTCCTTCTTGAGCTTCTTGTTGAGCTCAGGGCACTCACCTCTCATGTGACATTGCTTCTTGCACTCGTAGCACACAACCTCAGAATTTTTGTTAGTCTCAAATTTGTTAGCAAAATTTTTCTTTTGGAAAGGTTTAGAATTACCTGATCCTCTCCATTTGATTTCAGGAACTTTTTGAACTATCTAGTGAGCATGGCCATATCATCACTCTCATACTCACTAGATGAGTCAGATTCATCACTTTCCTGAGTGGCATCCCTCTTGGAGGCTGAAGAACTTTTCTTAGAAGTCTTCAAGGCAAGTGGCTTTCTAGGATTTTCTTCAGTTTCCTTTCTTTTCACATTGATTTCATACGTCATTAGGGAGTCAATCAATTCGTCCACTTTCATTTTAGAAAGGTCTTTAGAGTCCTCAATGACAATGGCTTTGGTGTTCCAAGAGGATGGAAGAGACTGAAGTATCTTCCTCACCAAATCACTCTCTGAATATTCTTTCTTAAGACCTTTCAAGCCATTGATTATTAACATGAATCTTGCAAACATATCAGGGATGGTTTCATCATTGTTCATTTTAAACATCTCATATTCAGAAACCAACATGCTTGCTTTAGATTCTCTTACCTCGGACGTACCTTCGTAGATTAACTCAAGTTTGTCCCACATCTCTTTTGCAGAGGTGCACGTGGAGACTCTCGAGTATTCCTTGGGGTGGACTGCACAATGCACCATGTTGAGGGCGTTCCAGTTGGGTGTCCCCTTTGCGATCTGGTCCTTGGTCCAGGTATCCTCGTCCTCTGGCAAGGTGTACGCTCTTTGCTTACTATTTTCCATAGTTCGAAGTTTTGCGCTCATAGAAACACCTGCATGCAGTTTTTCCAATATGGATAGTCAGTGCCATCAAAGAAGGGCGGCCTGTGACTGAGTGTCCCTCAGCCATATACCCCTTACTAGAATCCATGAGATCAAAGTTCTCCTGATCGTAAGATCAACAAAATATGACAGTAAATCAGAGAACCTCGCTCTTATACCAATTGAAAGGTTGCGGAATTCCCGGTATGGTAATCTAGAAGGGGGGTTAATAGATTACTGTCGATTAAAAACTTTTATCACCTTCTTTTTGCAAAGTCATGAACTATGAGAAATGTACAGAGTCCAAGATGAACTTAGATGTGTGTACTCGATAATAGATAGAGAACCAAACTATCTGACGTGTGTAGAGACACCGCCTACCAAGCATCTAACGTAGAAGCGTTCAAACTAGGACACAGTGTTTTACGTGTTCGAGTACACAACTTGTGTATCCTACATCCACGGTCCACACACACACGCAGAAAGGACTGCTTCTGAGCTAGTTCAATAACTACAACTCACACACACTAGTTGTTTGATGTGAAACCATGATCAGAACAACACATGCCACGTGAATCAAGCACAAGACTGCGTGAGACACAACCATGTTGGGTTATTCTGGAAACTAAGTGAATTCACATTCTAGTGATAAATGAAAGTCAAACAATGTTTTTAATGATGAATGTTGAATTGAGGTTTCATACATGTCAATTAACATGATACAATATTTGGTTATCTATGTCTTCATTATACCTAACCATACATGTTTTATCATGTAGGTACAAGTGCATATAACCAAGCCTTCTCAAATCATGAGAAAATGATCACAAGTATAGTGTATACATGTACCTGTCGACAGACCCAAAGGCATATGTCGACAGATGCCACAGTTGTGATCAGACAGAAAAGTACTGAGAGCACCTGTCGACAGATGCTCAGAGACCTGTCGACAGATGTCACAGACAGAAATGCCAGAGTTCTGTGTTTTGGCAAAACTGACTATGCCTGTCGACAGATAGGTGTCGCCTGTCGACAGATGCCACAGGCCAGAGCAACCTGAAGTCTGTCTATTGCAAATCTGTTGCAATCTGTCGACAGACACTCCGCACCTGTCGACAGACGCAGAGGATCTTCAAATACGGAAACCTTCCTTCATATCCAAGATTGTGTTTTCAAGTCCCACGACTCTCCACATGAAAACACAACTATATAAGCATCCTTTTGAAGAGAATCTCGTACAGAAGCAGCCACAACCAAAAACCCTAAAGCCAAGTCCAAGAGAAAAGAGTTGCTGCTGCTCTGCTTCAAGTCTGCAGTGCAGAGACCGAAAGATCTGTTGATCCTGCAGTACTGAAGATAGATCGTCGTGGATTCAACCTTCTCCATCAATCCAAAGTAGTCAAGTCAAAGTTTGAACTCCATCCAGGCGTTCTCAGAAGAGTTCCACATCAGGATTTACTCCTATACTCTGAACTCTTCCTGTTTCATAATTCTCATCAACCGTGTGGTGTTTGTGTGATTCAAGCGTCTCTTATGCTTGAGATCACGTGTGTGTGTTGTTCTGATCGAGGGTGCACATCAGAAAACACGTGTGTGTGTGAGTTGTAGTCACTGAACTCGCTCATAAGCAGTTTATTCTGTGTGTGTGTGTGTGCCGTGGACGTAGGATACACTGTTGTGTACTCCGAACCACGTAAATCTGCGTGTCTCGTGGTTTGATCATTTCTACGATAGATGTTTGATAGACACGTTGCATATTCACACGCTAGATAGGTTTCTACATCATCTACACATAGTTTAGATCTTGGTACTGTCTTGATAATCTGTGCTTTAAGAAAAAGAACGTGATAATAGTTTTTAAGAGACAGTAATCTATTCAACCCCCCTTCTAGATTACCATATTGGGAATTCCGCAACCCTTCAATTGGTATCAGAGCCGTGGTTTCTCCGATTTATTGCTTTATCTATTTGATCTTACGATCAGGAGATTCACGGTCAAATGGATCTACCAAGGGGTATATGGCCGAGGGACACTCTGTGACCAGGCCACCCTTCTTTGATGGCACTGACTATCCATATTGGAAAAACCGCATGCAGGTGTTTCTACGAGCACAAAACTTTGAATTGTGGAAGATAGTCAGAACAGGACCATATGGATTGCCTCAAGACGATACATGGACCAAGGACCAGATTGCAAAAGGGACACTCAACTGGAGCGCCCTCAACATGATGCAGTGCGCGGTCCACCCAAAGGAGTACTCGAGAGTCTCCACATGCACCTCAGCTAAGGAGATGTGGGACAAGCTCGAGTTGATATATGAAGGTACGTCTGAGGTAAGAGAATCCAAGGTACATGCTAGTCTCAGAATATGAAATGTTTAAGATGAACCGTGATGAGACATTTCTGACATGTTTGCTAGATTCATGGTACTTATAAATGGATTGAAAGGTCTTAAGAAGGAATACTCAGAAAGTGATTTGGTGAGGAAGATACTTCGGTCTCTTCCATCCTCTTGGAACACCAAAGTCACTGTCATCGAGGATTCCAAGAATCTTTCAACAATGAAAGTGGATGAATTGATTGGATCTCTCATGACTTATGAACTAAATGTAAAAAGAAAAGAAACTGAAGAGAATCCAAGGAAGTCAATTGCCTTGAAGGCTTCCAACAAAGTATCTTCAGATTCCAAAAGAGTGCCCAACAGGAAGGGTCTGAGTCTGAAACCTCTACTGATAGTGAGAATGATGAAATGGCCATGCTCACTAGACAGTTTAAGAAGTTTCTAAAATTCAAGAGAAGAGGTTCAGGAAACTCCAAACCTTTCCAAAAAGGCACCAACAGGTTTGATTCGTCCAATAAAAATCTGATGTTGTGTGCTATGAGTGCAAGAAGCAGGGACACATGAGAGGAGAGTGCCCCGAGCTCAAGAAGAAACTGAAAAAGGACAAGTTCGTTTTCAAGAAGCCAAAGCAATGCTGGCTACATGGAGTGATGAAGACGATGACGAAAAAAGTCAAGCTACCTCAGGAGATGAAGAGATTCACTGTCTTATGGCAAGGAGTGATGACTCCTCTGAGGTAAATTCTTCCTTTGAATCTTTTTCTACTACTGAATGGGAAGAAGCTTACACTGTCCTTTTTGAAAAATTCTGTCAATTCAAATCAGAAAATAAAGCACTCAAGAAGAAAGTTAATTCCTTGTTCATGAAACTGATAATAATGATGAAATTGAATCTCTGAATAAGGTAATTGACATGATGAAAATAGATGAACAAACACACAGTGAAGAGATGGATAGCATGAAAATTAAGCTTCAAGAAGTTCAAAAGAGAAAGATGATCTAATGAACTTTCTTGAAACTCTAAACAATGCATACTGATCTAAAAGAGAAATTGGAAAAAGCTGAAAAGGAATTGAAAGGCAAAACAAAGGATCTATCTAGTTTTGTCAAGAGCAAACAGAATCTAGATGCAATCTTAGGATCCAATGTTTTGTTGCTAGACATGGGATTGGGTTTCAAAATCAAGCCAAAGGAAACAGGAAAAAATCTGCTGACTGATTTCACTGATCCTATCCCAAGTTCTAGCAATCAAATCCCTCAAGGAAAAGGAAAAATCAAACCAAGGCAAAACAGCAAGTTTCCAAAGGCTAAGTTCCTAGGCAACAAAAAGTAAGTATGCCTATGCATGCTCCTAAGAATCCAAATCCACTGTTGTTCATAAGCCATCATCATGTAAGATCTGTAAAAAGATTGGGCACAATGAAAAACAATGCTGGAACAATCCACTAAAACAGAAACTTAAACAAATTTGGATTCCAAAGCATTTACTGTTTGGCATGAATGATAAAACGGCACCCAAAGTAATTTGGGTACCAAACCTCTTGTCTGATCCACATGTGCAGGAATGCCTAGCAGCTCACAATCAAAACAAATGGTACCTGATAGTGGCTGCTCGAGGCATATGACGGGCGATAAAGAAAAATTCAGTTTGCTCGTGGAAAAAGACGGAGGTCACGTTGTCTTTGGAGGTAACAACAAAGGCCAGATCATCGGCTCAGGTAAGGTTGGTAAGTTTGCCTCCAACTCAATAGATAATGTACTATTAGTTGATGGTCTTCATCACAATTTGCTTAGCATAAGTCAATTGTGTGATAAGGGCCATAAAATTGTTTTTGAATCAGATTCATGTCAAATCCTTGATAAGGAAACAGGAAGTCTCAAATTTTCTGGAAAAAGAATGAATAACATCTACATGGTTGATTTAGATGATCCAGAAAATAATGATTTATGTCTTGTAGCAAATAAACAGGATGAGCTTACATTGTGGCATCGTAGGCTTGGACATGCGAGTTACAATGTTTGCACAAGATAATGAGGCTCAAACTTGTAAGTGGACTTCCTGAAATTCCATTCAAGAAAAATGAAAATTTCTGTGATGCATGTGCACAGGGAAAACAGACCCGAAAATCCTTCAAATCGAAAGCACCGTAAGTACTTCCAAAGCTTATGAACTGTTGCACATGGACCTATTTGGACCTACTAGAACATTGAGTCTCACTGGCAAACGGTATGGTTTTGTCATTGTAGAGACTTTTCTAGGTTCACTTGGGTGAAATTTCTGGCTCATAAGAATGATGCACTTAATGTTTTTGAAGAATTCTTCAATAAAATTGAGCATGGAATGTCCACAAGATATGCTCCATCCGCACTGATCACGGGGGAATTTTGACAACAACTCCTTCACTGATTTCTGCAGGAACCAAGGAATAGAACACTTGTTCTCCTCCCCAAGAACTCCAGAACAAAACGGGGTTGTGGAGAGGAAAAATAGAACCTTGGTGGAGATGACTCGTACGCTTCTGGTCGAAAATCAACTTTCCAGAACCTTTTGGGCAGAAGCAGTAAACACGTCATGCTACATTCTCAATCGAGCCATGGTAAGACCGGTATTCAAGAAAACTCCCTATGAGCTTCTGAAAGGTAAGAAACCATCCCTTGGATACTTCAGAGTTTTTGGTTCAAAGGTGTTCATACATAACAATGATAAAACTGATCTGGACAAATTTGAAGCCAAAAGCGACAAAGGTATTTTTCTTGGATACTCAGAACACTCTAGAGCTTATAGAGTGTTTAATCTTAAAACCAGAAAAGTGGAAGAAACTCCACATGTTGTATTTGATGAATCTCAAACCAAATCTAACAGTCCTAATCCTTACAGGTTTCAAGATGACACTGAAGATACAACACATGAAGAACTGCAAAGAAAACCAAACAATCTCTAAGTCAGTTCCAAAAATAAACAATGGCTATCTACGCAGGTACAATGATGAAGATGACGGATTTCTGTTCAGAAATGAAGATGAAGTACCTGCACAAGATCCACACACGGGATGAACTACAACATGGAAGTCCTCCAGCCACCCCTCCTCCAGAACAGTTTTCTGAAGTGCAAGATCAACCGGTCCTTCAACAATCACAAATGTGAGGTACTCTAAAGCACATCCACTTGAGAATGTCATAGGTAACATAAATGATTCAGTTCAAACTAGGTCTCAAGTTCATCAAATAGTTGAACAGGATCATTTAGCCTTTGTCTCTCAAGTGGAGCCTAAAAATGTTGAAGAAGCCTTGAACGAAAATTCATGGATTGATGCTATGCATGAGGAGCTAGGTCAATTTCAAAGAAACAATGTCTGGAGTTTAGTTCCTAGAACCCCCGAAATTTCTGTAATTGGGACAAGATGGGTCTTTAGGAATAAACTAAATGAAGAGGGAAAGGTGGTGAGAAACAAGGCTAGACTGGTTGCAAAGGGTTATAATCAGGAATTTGGTGTGGATTTTGAAGAATCTTTTGCACCTGTAGCTAGACTAGAAGCAGTCAGAATCTTGTTAGCTTATGCATGCTCAACAAGTTCAAACTATATCAAATGGATGTTAAAACTGCTTTCTTAAATGGCTACATCAAAGAGGAAGTTTATGTCTCTCAACCACCTGGCTTTGAACTTCATGACAAACCAAACCATGTATACAAATTGCACAAGGCTCTCTATGGTTTGAAACAGGCACCCCGAGCTTGGTACGACAGGCTAAGCCAATTTCTGGTAAGCAAAAACTACTCACGAGGTAAAGTAGACCAAACTCTCTTTACAAAGAAAGTTCGCACACACATCATTGTTGTTCAAGTGTATGTGGACGACATAATCTTTGGCTCTACTAACCCCTCACTGTGTGAAGAATTCTCACATCATATGCACAGTGAATTTGAGATGAGTTTAATGGGGGAGCTTCAATTTTTTCTTGTCTGCAGGTCAAGCAAATGGAAGATGGCTTCTTCTAAAACCAAGAAAAATATGTCAAAGAGCTTCTCAAGAGATTTCAGTTTGAAACTGCAAAACCTGCCTCAACACCGATGAGCACAAGCATTAAGCTAGAAAGTGATGAGAAAGGTAAACCGGTAGATGCTAAACACTTCCGAGGTATGATCGGCTCACTCCTCTATCTTACTGCAAGTAGACCTGACATACAATTCAGTGTTTGCCTCTGTGCTAGATATCAATCTAGTCCAAAGGAAAGCCACCTAATTGCAGTTAAGAGAATATTCAGGTATCTCTCAGGTACACATGACATGGGTCTTTGGTATCCGGCAGGAAGTAGCTTTAACTTAATCTCATATTCTGATGCTGACTATGCTGGATGTAAAATTGACAGGAAGAGCACTAGTGGCTATTGCCAGATGCTTGGTGGTTGCATGGTTTCGTGGGCATCCAAGAAGCAACATTCGGTTGCACTCTCCACTGCAGAGGCAGAATATGTTGCTGCAGGGAGTTGTGCAACACAAGTGTTTGTGGATAAAAAGTCAGTTGTGTGACTACGACATTGACCTTGGATGCACACCATCCTATTGACAACACTAGTGCAATCAATCTATCCAAAATCCCATTCAACACTCTAGCAAAACACATAGAAATCCGTCATCACTTCTTGAGAGATGAGGTAGCAAATAGAATTTGGAAATTAGCTTCATACCAACCGAACAACAACTAGCTGATATCTTTACAAAACCATTGGCAGAGGATAGGTTCACATCCCTTAGAAGAGAATTAGGCTTATGTAAAATTCAGTGACACATACCCAAGTCCTTGATGAATGTTCCTTGTAAGCAACAACTATGGGGTATATCAAATGGTGATTTGTGGAAAACAAGTTCGGCTTGTTTGGAAACCTTCATTATGCGTGAGAAAATATTCTCCGCCAAGTACCCGAGTTGGAGCCCATGAAGGACATCCATGTTGGATAAAGGGGTAAGTCCATTTCATTAGCCAAATTACTCTATTAACAAACAAAAAAACATAAATTGAAAATACCAAAACAGTCTCAATTCCATGAATGATTGCTGAATACATGTGTGCATATCTTGCTTGGATTGAATTGCATTGATCAACTTTGTGTCTTTTCATGAGCACACATTATGGGGGAGCTAGTTCAAAAGTTGGGTGTTATTGTGAAGGAAATCACTTCTTCTTGCTGTTCATTAACTCCTTCACATGGGATGAACTTTTCATATTCCCTTCTTTCTCTATACTGGCCTTCAACAAGGATCTGTCGACAGCTCCTTCCTTTCCTGTCGACAGATAGGCATCCACAGACCACAGGTTCTGAACTCTGTGTGCATCTGTCGACAGTCGACCATGCATCTGTCGACAGATTTCACAGGTTTTGTCCTCCCGCACAACCTACAATCTGTCTGTGTGTAGCTGTCGACAGACACACCCTGGCTTGTCGATAGATAGCACAGTACTCTCAACTAGATGACCACCCATTTATCTGTCTGAGTGTACCTGTCGACAAGCTCAACTTAGCTGTCGACAGACACATTTCTACCTGGCATTCCAAGCCTATTCAATCTAAACTCTTTGAGCTGGTTTCTTTAAAATGTCTAGGTGTTCATATGATGTTATAACATATCTGATCACATCATGTGCATAAGATATTAAAGCAACTTTCAACAATCTTGTGATTTATACATAATACTCAAGTTAAGTCTAGGTTCCATCATTCTAGAAACATTTCACTATTTTCAAAACTTAACACCTACTCTTCTTCATAATTTACATGTAGGCAACATGATTCTCTTTTGAAAGGTATTATGATCATTGAGCTTAATGTTTACAATTGATGGATAATCAATCACTATATTGATCTTGGTTTATTAACACATACTTGGAGAAAAGCTACCTATTTCTAAACAATTTCATTCCATTAGATTAAATTACTTAATTTGGAAAAATGCAGAGCATGATGAGTTCTTGCTAAGTAACCAGGGAGTGGGCATCACAAATGTTTGCCCTCGCGTCAAAAGGCTAATTCGTCAACTCTGTACACCGGTATAATGGACCTTTCACTGAGTAACTGGGGGTACGGGCACGCATAATGTCTACCCTCATGTTCAAAGGTGTGAAGTTATCTTAATTACCACTTTTTCCCATTGCATAAAAGAATGGCAAATATAGAAAATAATGGAATAGTGTGAAGCCTCCACTGAGTGATAATTCCCATGGGTCATTGATGTTTTTGAATGTCTTGGTCATTTAGATATTTCTCTCCTTGATCATTTGAACCTTAACACTGAGGATTGTGTTGTCCTATACTCTAATTAACAAAAGAAGAGTAAAAGTGTTTCTTTTTGATATCCGAAGTGTTTTCTTCATGCTTCAACTTCAGACTACTTCAGTATTATGTTTGACCATTAAGATAGTTGAAGTGGCTTTACATCTACATGTATATATAGGTTCTTATATATGTATTCTTCATCTATTCACCTTAGGTAATCATTAAAAACCACTGCTCAAGAGTTCCATTTCAAATTCCACACAAAAATCCAACAAGATGATATTCTGAAAGCATCTGTCGACAGATAACATTCTGTCTGTCGACAGACGCCGCTGTCCTGTTTGGAAGTTCCAACGGACACGCCGTTTGGGGCAGATTTGGTGGGCCATTGCCTTTTAAACTTCCCCCTCCTCTTTATATAGGCATCTCCGGCCCTTCCACCTCCAACACCACCCCAGTCTTCCTCCCTTCTCCCCCCACATACATCCTTTCCCCTTTCTCTGGACGGGAAACCCTACCTCCATCTCCCTTCTTCTTCCCCTGTCTCCTGCACTTCTTCCCCTTCCTCCATCCGTGCCTCATCTTTCCCATGGCACCCAAGCGAAGAGTTGGCCTCACGTCGTCGTCCCGCCTCCTCCTCGCCCGGCAAAGGATCCAGGGCTCACGATGAACGTCGGACCAAACACCGGGATGATCGCCTTCCAAGTTGGTTGTACCTCCGTCTCAATCTCAAACGGTTTCACGGTACATTCACAAAGTTTGTTCCTCCATGTTATGTGGATTTCCACTCCTTGGCCGATCTCTTTCCCAACCTCCAACCCCTGTTCGATACCCAGGGTTGGACAGTCTTTCTCTACGCTATACGGCATACTCCCCCACTGCCGTAACTGAGTTCTTCAACAATCTCTCTTCCTATGATCAAGGTTTCTACACCTCTGTGAAGGGCACTCCCTTTAAAAATCACTGCTAACCTTTTTAGCACTGCCCTCCAGATTTCGAACACCGGGCGGATATTCTTGCTCATCATCCAGACGCCTCTGTCTCTACTATCCCCTTCTTACTCTTCAACCTATGATACAACAAAGGAGATTGCTAAGCTCAATGCCAACACCTTCCCTCCACTCAACCGCATGATTCACCAAATCTTCACCACTTGCATTGCGCCAAAGCATGGCAGTCGTGAACTCGTCACAAATGTTCACAAATCACTGTTTACCTTCTTCCTTAATTGTGAACCAATCAATCTTCCTCTCCTGATGCTTCACTTGATCACCAAGTGCTTCTACTACCACCCCAGGAGATCCATGCCCTTTGCTTGCCAAATTACTTCTCTTTTGAAGTTTCTTGGCATTCCCATTCCAGAAAGTGAGTGTGTCTCACTCAACTCCCGCAACAGTTTTGATATCACTGCCGCCTCACGCATGGGATACAAGCTAGTGGATGGGGTCGTCCCCCGGGAACTCAAGGGCAAGCACCTGCTGCTGCCGAGGATGAAGATTACATTGGAGATGACGATCAACCTGATGATGAGACGATGCTGAAGAGGTGATGAAGACTCCCAGTCAGACCACTAGATGCTCCGGGAGATGTTGGTGTTGGTGAAGCTGCTCAGCCCTCCATTAGGGATTTGATAGCCCAGCTACAAGTCCAAATGACACATGGTTTTGAGAGGCTGAATGAAAGAATGGATACCTTGGACACACGCATTGACAGACTTGCAACTGAGCGTCATGCCCTCATCAAGCTCCTGAAGATGATGCTGCTTAGATATACTAGATGTATAGGAGTGGGTCATGTCCTATATTTTCATTTCAGTCTGAGCAATGTTGTTTCTTTCTTTCTTTTGTTATTCATTTTCTTTATGTATTTTCACTTCATGTTACTACTTCAGTCACACTTTTGTCATGTGAATGCTTCACTTTCCTATGAATGAAATCACATGTTCTGTGCAACTCTACATATGTGATTGTTGTCTTTACTTTTAATGTTGTCAAAAGGGGAGAAGAAACCTCAATTTCATGAGCATTAATTGAATAATTTTGTCATCATCAAAAAGGGGGAGAATGTTGGGTTCATATTCTGGAAACTAAGTGAATTCACATTCTAGTGATAAATGAAATCAAACAATGTTTTTAATGATGAATGAGTTGAATTGAGGTTTCATACATGTCAATTACCTGATACAATATTTGGTTATCTATGTCTTCATTATACCTAACCATACATGTTTTTATCATGTAGGTACAAGTGCATATAACCAAGCCTTCTCAAATCAGAGAAAATGATCACAAGTATAGTGTATACATGTACCTGTCGACAGACCCAAAGGCATATGTCGACAGATGCCACAGTTGTGATCAGACAGAAAAGTACTGAGAGCACCTGTCGACAGATGCTCAGAGACCTGTCGACAGATGTCACAGACAGAAATGCCAGAGTTCTGTGTTTTGGCAAAACTGACTATGCCTGTCGACAGATAGTGTCGCCTGTCGACAGATGCCACAGCCAGAGCAACCTGAAGTCTGTCTATTGCAAATCTATTGCAATCTGTCGACAGACACTCCGCACCTGTCGACAAACGCAGAGGATCTTCAAATACGGAAACCTTCCTTCATATCCAAGATTGTGTTTTCAAGTCCCCGACTCTCCACATGAAAACACAACTATATAATCCTCTTTTGAAGAGAATCTCGTACAGAAGCAGCCACAACCAAAAACCCTAAAGTCAAGTCCAAGAGAAAAGAGTTGCTGCTGCTCTGCTTCAAGTCTGCAGTGCAGACCGAAAGATCTGTTGATCCTGCAGTACTGAAGATAGATCATCGTGGATTCAACCTTCTCCATCAATCCAAAGCATCAAGTCCGAAGTTTGAACTCCATCCAGGCGTTCTCAGAAGAGTTCCACATCAGGATTTACTCCTATACTCTGAACTCTTCCTGTTTTCATAATTCTCATCAACCGTGTGTGTGTTTATGTGATTCAGCGTCTCTTGTGCTTGAGATCACGTGTGTGTGTTGTTTCTGATCAAGGGTACACATCAGAAACCACGTGTGTGTGTGAGTTGTAGTCACCGAACTCACTCATAAGCATTTATCTGTGTTGTGTGTGTGTGCCATGGACGTAGGATACACTGTTGTGTACTCCGAACCATGTAAATCTGCGTGTCTCGTGGTTTGATCATTTCTACGATAGATGTTGATAGACACGTTGCATATTCACACGCTAGATAGGTTTCTACATCATCTACACATAGTTAGATCTTGTACTGTCTTGAT
>JACBKR010005225.1:0-19707 GCA_014218235.1 Colocasia esculenta
CAGAAATCAACCTTTAATAAATAAACGGCAAACCTCGTCCAAGTGTACGCGCTAAAGTAGGAAAATGCTACACTCGGGTCACGAAGACTGGTTCGTGACACCAGCAACTAACCTAGACAAACCACACAGGACTACCTCTCAGTCTCGCAGTCACGGACAAAAGGTCCAGCTGACGCTCCACTAGAACAAGCCAAGAAACTGTGGAGACCAACCAACACCGCTCCTGCGGACCACACAGCCACAGGCCCATGCCTGGCACCTTTAGGGACTCTGACCCGAGCTCCCTAAAGTGAGGCACTGGAAAACAAGACTAGCTGGGGCCCAATACGTCTACTGGTGTCCGTAAACCCCAACCACGAGCGCTCTACAAGCGACAAATAGAGGTGTCAATGGGCCGGGCCTGGACCGGGCCTAGCTAGGCCCACCCCAGGCCCGATTTTCTAAAAGTCGGCCCGGGCCCGGCCTAGGGGTAGGCCCGGTATGGGTGGCCCGGCCCGGGCCCAGGAAAGCCCGATTAGACCCGGCCCGAAAAATATAAAAATATATTATTTTTATTTATATAATATATAATTTTAATATATCTACTATATATATCTATAAAAAATAATATATATTTTACTTATATATATTAACCTTTAATTTATAAAACATTATATTTTTGAGTAAATTTATTATAGACAAAATAAATATAATTCTTTTTCTAATTATAAATTTTACGTTTAATATAAATTATATTTATATTTTTCAAGCCGAACGGGCTGAGCGGGCCAGGCCTCACAAAGCCCAAGCCCGGCCCTATTTTTTTCGAGCTGGGCCGGGCTAAAAAATTTAAACGAGCTCATTTTTCCGGCCCAAGCCCGGTTAAAACCGGGCCGGGCTTCCAGGCCTCCGGGTCGGCCCGACCCAATTGACACCCCTAGCGACAAACACAAACTCTCACAAGTCGTTGTCCCACTGCCGTCTTTCCCTCAGCCGGATGTACAACTCTACACAAGAATGAGGGTGTCCAGAAAGACGACACCGACCTCGACGGTACACAAGTACTGGGATAATCCCCGAGCACTAACATGCCTGGCTCACACAAAACCTTGGGCTTCCGACTAGAGAGGTAACCATGGTAGGCATCGCCACGCACACACAAACCATGTGAACACCGCTCAAACCACGTGAACAACACGTTCCTCAAACTTGATAAGTGCCGATGCACCGCTTACCACTGTCATGCACAATAAATTTCGATAATCCGATAACCACATAATTATGCATAAGCCCATTGCCATTGGAATCCAGAACGTGATGGGGTCCACTGTCGCCTTCAGAATGCGACGCCTGAATACGGCGCGTTCTGAAGAAGAACGTGATGGGTCGGGCTGTCGCATTCTGAACGCGATAGTCATGTCCGTCGCCTTCACAGACAGTGACCTAAATCCGGTGTTCCATCTCCAGAATCCCCATACAAACCATGCAAACCACCTAAAACCCAAGTATTCACACTCAAACCACTACACTAACATGGTATCTACCATCTATAACAGATATAACAGGCTAAACATGCTTTTCATGCAATTCACGACGAGAAACAGAGCATAATCTCCCTACCTTCGTGAAGAACGCGAAGTACGGCGATGCCTCGGCATTTCTCCCTCTCCGTGGCACGTCCTCGTGGCGAGAGCACGCCAAAAACTACACCAACACCTCGAATCACCTAAAAATCCACAAAATCTTCTCTCCCTGGCTGAACAGAGCTTGCTGGGCTCTGTTTGGGCTCTGTTTGGCCGACCTAGGTTAAAAACACTTTGGAGTTTAGAACGTGACGTACCGTTTCATCGTGACCTGAACGCGACGTAGGAGGCCGTCGCCTTCTCAACGTTGACATCAGCAAGCCGCCTAACGCACGACACACGACGGACATGCAGACAAAGACTCTTAAGCGGTGGTAACCAGAACGTGACACCCAGGACCGTCGCGTTCAGAATGCGACGTCCAGCCCTGTCGCGTTCACAACCAGTGAACCAGTGGGTGTTTTGGGCCCAAACTGTCGGCCCACAAATCCCTAAAAACCTACGTAAACACCTAGAACACACACCATAGGCCACACACTGGCCTCCACAACCACTAAGCCACGATCCGAACGGTCAATGCGCTACATTACTATCACCTAAAAGAAATTTCATCTTAGAAATTTAGGAAGAAAGCTCAACACAAAAATTTTCAATTAAACATGCATGGTACTATTATCTAAAAGAATTAAAGGCTTACTCAAACAAGTATGGATTCACTTTCATCATTTCCTCTGCCAACTCCCATGTGTCTTCTCCGCCCTGCCTGTTTTCCCATCTGACTTTCACTAATTCAATTTCTTTATTTCTCAGCTTTTGGGTCTTGTGCCCTATAATCTGTACTAGATATTCCGACTTTGTCATGTCTAGCTTCAAATCATCTCTCTGATAACTGACCACCTGGCAAGGATCTCAGATATATCTTCTGAACATTGAAACATGAAACACATCATGTGCATCTGTGAAATCTACCGGGAGATTCAATCTGTAGGCTGTTTCACCAATTCTTTCTAATATCTGGAATGGACCAACATATCTTGGATTCAACTTGCCTCTCTTGTTGAACCTAAGCTCACCCTTTGTAACATCGAGCGTTTTTCGGACCTTCGTGGATCCTCTGTTTAGTGTATGGGTGGTCACATCTTGACCAGTGCGACTTGAGTTGTGTGTTTCTTATTGGATCCTTACCGGGGTTGGTTATGGATCTGTGTTGGTGTTCGGTGCGCTGGACATCAACAGTGGGTTGGCATCCAGGTGTGTGTCGTCTGTTGTGTGTTGGCGGCAATGGTGTTGCCGTTAACATGTTCTTGGCGTCCATCGATGTGTACGTCTATTGTTGAACTTGGCGACAAGCAATGTGGACGCCTGGTTGTGACGGTTTTGGCTAGCGGCGCAGAGGTTGACGTTAACCTGAGGCGCCTATGTTTTTAGGAGCAACCCAAGCCTTCTTCTTTCCCCATTTTCTCCCCTCCTCTTCCCCCACCTGTACTCTTGTGCCTCTTCACTACTTCCGGCAGTAGATGGGAGCACGTGGGAAGGCCGTGATGTGCGAAGCAGTGGCAGATCAGGCAAGGAATGACAGATTGGAGGGCGGTGTTCGCGGGAAGCTCCTGGGGTTTCGACGTGATTTGAGGTTCTTTAGGAGTTTAATTACGTTTCAGAGGTAGGGACTGGACCCTTTGATCTCTCCTGGTTAATTTGCCATGCTTGGTTGCATAAATTGTATGTTAATTGAGTTTTTGGGAAAGGATTCTTCATGCCGGGAAATTGGGTGGTTTGATCGATCCAAGCGTTGGATCTTGTTTCTTTAGTTTAATTATAATATTCAGATGAAAGGGGAAGTGTTTCCTCTTGTTTTCTTATTGTTTATAGAGTTAAGTTGCCTGTTTGATTGGCTTCGGGCCAGTCTGTGTGTTTTGTATACCTGGGAGCTGAAGATCTTAGCGTCAACATCGATTGACGTTGGGTTCTTCAGTTGGAGATTAACAGCCAGATGTCTAGCCGTTAATATTGAGTTTATCTAGTGTTAACGGAAGGGGATGTTGCCGTTTATAACCATTGAACGAAAATCGATGTTGTCGCCAACCTGTGCATGTATCAGCACAGTGTGCTTCACGGCGTTCTTGTTGTAAATATTGCAGTGCGATGTGTTTATCGTTACTGAGCGGTGTATTAACACCTGTGGTGCTCCTAGAGCACGAGACTTTTGAGTCCAGCTTACCGGTTATGTGGTTTACTAGTTTTTTACGTGTGTGCATGGATTCACTACATCCTAACGCACAAGATTTATGTGAAATATTATGTGGTTTTATGCCGTGCATACGGTTTGTATGTGCATGGCATATTGTATATTATTATGCTTAATGTATTTTAATTATTATGATTAATTCGCGGTGTTGTGGCGATGAGGTTCGCGTCTGAACCTAGCCTTAATCCTTTAGGATCTTTTATAAATTATTTTGGATGGATATTTAGTAAAGTGTAAGTATGATCATTATATAAATATTGTGGTCAGTGTTTAGTGTGACCTCTACTGTCACAAGATGATCAATGATAGGCCAGGTATGATTGGCTATCGTGATTTATATGTGTGTTGTGTGAGTTAGCTTGTAGGTCACTTTGTGACCGATGACAGGCCATGGTGTTATCATTAATATGGTTTATATGCGTGATTGTGTAGGTTAGCTTGTAAGTCACAGGGTGACTGGAACAAGCTAATCCTAATATATATACCGTGATTAGTAATAGAAAGTGTTTGTGCATATACCATGGTTTGAGCTTGCCGAGTTTGGTGGTCCGGCGCCTATTCCAAAATGCCTCTTTAGTTGGGTACCCCAGGTTCTTTGTGAGCCAGGCACGTGTTTGTTGTGCTCGAGGTTTTGTCCTGGTACAGTGTGTTACCGTTGAGGTCTGTGTCGTCTTCCTGGACACCCTCACTCCTGAGTTTGAGTTGTACGTCCGACTGAGCGAAAGACGACAGTGGGACAGCGACTTCCCAGAGTTTGTTCTTAGTTGCTTGTAGCGCGCTCGTAGTTGGGGGTACGGACACCAGTAGACGTCACTGGTCCCCAGCTAGTTCTGTTTTCCAGTGCCTCACTTTAGGGTGCTCCGGCCAGAGACCTTAGAGGTGCCAGGCATGGACCTGCAGCTGTGTGTCTGCAGGTGTGGTGTTGGTTGGTCTCCACAGTTGTTTATCTTTACCTTGTGGAGAGGCAGTTGGACCTTTCGTCCGTGACTGCGAGACTGAGAGGTTGTTCTTGTGTTGTGTTGTCCGGGTTGAATACTGGCCTAATCAGCTAGTAGTTCGCTCCCATGTGGTGGCGTCGCTCCTTTCTGACTCGTGCTTTGCCATCGGTTGTGGCTTTTGTGTGTTGTTACTTGTTGGTTGAGGTTTTCCTTAATGAGGTGTGCCCTGGTGTTGGCACAATTGTAATTGTGGTTTGTGAGCGGAGACTCACAGGTTGTGGTTTACTTTGTGTGGAGTGCCCGTCGTTGGCACATATGTTGAGGTTTTACTGTGATGGAGTGCCTTGTGTGGCACTAGTGTGTTTATGCTGTGTAGTGGTACCTCGTGGTGGTAGATACCTATACCCTTTGAGAGTACCAGTTTCTTGTGGTACATTGTGTATCAGCCTTTTTAGGTGTTGAGGTGGAGCTGTGCTCCGTGAACGTCGAATGCTGAGACCTTCCACCTGTTGTGCTTTACCCTTCCTCGGGTAAGCCTCCGTATATGGTTTTCGTGTGTAAAGGATTGATCGTCGTAGCCAGCCCTGTCATTCTGTGTGTGGCTTCCGACATATTGTGATTTGAGGTATAAAGGACCAGCTTTTGTTAGCAGTCCTGTTACCCACGTACTTGAGATTTGCCTGTGAAGCTTATAGCCTAGGCAGTGTTTTGCTTGTGCGGCTTATAGCTTAAATGATTGGTTGTGACTGTGGTGTGCCTGTGAGGCTTGCGGCCTAGGCATTTCAGTTGTTGAGTGGACTAGCCTGTGGTTCCTCTTTCTTTATAAGGAATATGCATTTGTTTATTAATTACTGTTTAAAGTGTTATTTAAATATAAATGTTTGTGAGCATGAAATGGTTTGGCTAATGGTGCTGCCAGTGAGACCCATTGGGGTTGAGGTGTCCGTGGTTACGATGTTATTTTGGGTAGCCCCTACTGAGCCTGTGACTTGTTGAGGCTCACTCCCCTACAGTTCTTTTTAGGGCTTGCCGAGTGTTTGGCTTGCAGCAGCATTGTGTCAGACTTGTACCATCAGCAGTTGTGTAGTAGTTAGTGTTATGTGAGCTTGTGCTCCCTCGGGGTATGCTCCAGGTAGTTGTACTTTTAATTGGATATGTATTAATGCAATGGGTCAGTTGTAAATTGTTATATGCAGGTATGAGCACATGTACTTTCTTGTGTCTTATACTGTTGTGGTTAGTCTTTTATATTCTTACTGGACAGTTGTGTGAGCTATCCCTTGCGAGACTTCGGTCCGTTCGCGGGAGGCGGATCTGGATATGGAGCCTTAATGGGCATAAGTACCCCGGTCCGTCACAGTTGGTATCAGAACAATGCCCAGTTAGAATATGAAAAGACATTGAAGTTACAATGTCCCAATACATGAATTAATGTCCACTACTGGTAGTAAGTCTGTGGTTTTATGTTACGTCGTGTGCTTTTCAGATCCATGCGGATCATGTGTGTGTTGGTTGTGTTGGCTGTTGTGAGGCCAATGTGAGTTGGTTGTGTGGAATGTATGATGTGGATGCGTGGTTTGAGCAGGTGAAGTGCAGGTTTGGTCCTGAAATGAAATAGGACCTGCTGCAGTTCAGTTGGAGTTGGCGGCCAGGGGTGGTCGTTGACCTGTTGGCGTCCAGGTATGTGGCCGTTTATTGCATGATCTAGGCGGCTCAGGATGTGGACGTTTAAGGTGGCAGTTGTTGTTGGCGGCAAAGGGGTTGACGCCAACCTGAGATTGATGCAGGTTATAGGCTCACCCGAGGGCAGGTTTCCTGCTTTGTTCTCAATCCCCCTTGCCCCAGCTTGTTGCCCCAGTGTTCCTTAAGCTTCCAACAGGTACTGAAGGGTGCTTGGAGGACCGTGGAACGCGTGGCGTCGCCGAATTGCGTGAGGAAACGCCGTACCGCGGTGCAATTCTCGTGGGAGCTCGCGGAGGGCTCGGCGTGAACCAAGAGATTGTGGGAGGTTCTAGTGTGTTCTGAGGTAGGGGATGAACCCGGTTAACTCCGTAGGAACATTAAAACACGATGTAACTAGTTGAATTAGCATGACAAAGCATTTTTGGATAAAGTTGCACCATGCGGGGTTAATGGGTGGTTTGGTGAATTTAGGTAGTAAAACATGTTGTTTTGGTTTAAATATGGTGCATGGATGTTAAAGGGATCATTACTGTATGTTTTTCCGTTGTTTTAACAGTTGGGAAACCCATAGAATTGGATTAGGGTTTCTGCAGGGTTAGTGGCCGAAGAACTTGGCGTCAACATCGTTTGTCGCCAAGCTCATCAGCTAGGATGTAAACGACCAGATCCCTTGCCGTTGACTTCTTGTAAGCGGCAGTCGATGTTGCCGCCTACTGGTTGTAAACAGAAATGACTATTTACGGTATTTATCGATAATGCATGTGCGTCGGTACCTGAGGTGCACTGAGTGCACAGAGTTTTTGTGTTTAGCATACAAGGTATGCAATTAGTTACCTACTTTCGTAGCTGCGCGTTATTTACGCGAGTCCAGTGGGGTTCACATGTAGTGGACCGTTGTTACTTGTGGTTTACGTGAGGTTTCACGTGGTTTGTGTGTGACGTGCATGTGGTTTTGTGTACGTGGCGAGTAGTACGACGCCTACCGTGGTTACCTCTCCAGTTGGGTGCCCCAGGTTCTTTGTGAGCCAGGCTGTTAGCTCGGAGCTTTGTCCCGGTACTTGTGTTGTACCGTCGAGGTCTGTGTCGTCTGACCTGGACACCCTCACTCTTGTGTTTGAGTTGCACGTCCGGCTGAGGGAAAGACGATAGTGGGACAGTGACACGTGTTTGTCTTTAGTCACTTGTAGCGCGCTCGTAGTTGGGGTACGGACACCAGTAGACGTGCTGGACCCCAGCTAGTCGTTTTCCAGTGCCTCACTCTAGAGAGTTCCGGGCCAAGATCTCTAGAGGTGCCAGGCATGGGCCTGTGACCGTGTGGTACACAGGTGGTGGTGTTTGGTTGGTCTCCACAGTTGCTTGACCTTTTCACGTGGAGCGGCAGTTGGACCATTCGTCCGTGGCTGCGAGACTGAGAGGTAGACCTATGTTAGCTTGTCCGAGTCAGTTTCTGGTGTCGCGAACCAGTTCACGTGGCTCGTGTTTGGCTATCTCTACTTTAGCTTGTACACCTGTTTGGGTTTGCCATTTATTTATTATTGTTACTTGACCTAGTCGGCAGATGGTAAGAATATTTACAGCTTTAATATCTTGTTTAGCTGTTCTATAAATTGTTGGTACTGTTTACTATTTTCGTACCTGTGGTTCTGGTTTGCTCGGTGTTGGGGGAGTTCCCTACTGAGCCAGTGACTAGCGAGGCTCACCCCTACCCCCACAGGTGAGAGCAAGGAGGACGTTTCTCGACCGTCGTTCAGTTCAGAGCCGCGCCATAGCGGTGCAGGGTCGGTACCTCCAGCTGTGTAGTAGCAGCTCCAGCAGTGTAGTGTTGTGTAGTTTAGTTAGTTGTTTATTTTCTTCAGTTGTACCTCGGGGTATGCCTCAGGCTCTTGTACTTCTTTTCAGTTTTGTGGAAATTTGGCTATGTAAATTGTGAAATATTTATAAAATGTGGTGTGTTCCTTTGTGTTTACACGGACTGTGGTTTGGTATCCCTTGCGAGGCTTCGGCCCGTTCGCGGGAGGCGGACTCGGATCAAGTACGTTATCGGTTTAACGGGCTTGGCCGAGGCGTTCCGTCACAGTTGGTATCAGAGCAAGGTCCGTGTTAATATAAGGGAACTAGAAAGATACATAGCCTTATTTCGGTCTTTGTACACTGCTGGTAAGGACCCTGGTTTTTGATAATTTATTGTTTTGATTTTTGGTTGATGTTTTGTATATGTAGAAATTGCTGGAATGGCTGATAGAAGAGATTGGGGTGGTGGAGGAGATGATCCGGAGGAAAGCACCCAGCGTATGATTGAAAAGATTTGGGAAAGCCTCACGGATATTCGGGCTAGAATGGATCAGCAGGCGCCAGTACCACCCGTTGCAGTGCCACCTGGGGATGGAGAGGCTGTACCTATTGCTCCAGTTCCGCCAAGAGTGGAGGGGCCTTTTGTAGCACCTGTGCCACCGTTAGTGTTGTTGGCAGAAGAACCAGTGATGCAGGTTGAAAAGTTTCTGAGATTGCAGCCACCTACTTATTCAGGAGGGCCGAATCCAGATACAGCAGAGCACTGGGTTCATGAGATTGAAAGGGTTTTGCGACCATGAGGTGTCCGGCAGCAGATAGAGTAGTGTTAGCTGCTTATCAGTTGAGGGGTTTTGCATTGGAATGGTGGCGACTGAAGATGCAGACCACCTTTGCAGGCAGGACAGAAGAGGCCATTACTTGGTCGGAATTTCTTGATGTATTTAACGATACATTCTTTCCGATTCAAGTGCAGCAAGTAAAAAGAGAGCAATTTCGGACTCTCCAGCAAGGTAACTCTTCAGTTTTAGAGTACCAGATGAGGTTTATGGCTCTTAGTCGTTATGCGCCTTATGTGGTTTCAGATAATAATATGATGGTTGAGTATTTTATCAGAGGCTTGAGAGTGGAATTGTAGGATGCGATAGTACCTCTCATGTGCAAGACAGTGGAAGAGGCAGCTCAGAAAGGAGCTACTTTAGAGAGGTCTATTCGGACTCATCAGGTAGGCGAGTCAGGTTCAGGTAGTTTTCGGCTACCGCAGCAGTCAGTGGGTGCAAGTAAAGGTAAAGCACCAGCAGGACCTTCTTCATCAGGCTTTGGTAAATGGGGTCAGAAATTAAAGTAAGCATTTAAAGGCAAAGGAAGAGGATGGGGAGGTCGTTAGCAAATGCAGCAGGGCCGAGCTAGGCCTGAGGTGGAGGAGTCACAGCAGAGGACTGCCAGGCAGCCTATTGTTCCACCTGGATATAGATGCTATAATTGTAATCAGCTGGGGCATTTGATCCGCAATTGTCCCTATGCGAGAGAATATGGTTATGGAAGAGGTGTGCAGCAGCAGCAACCTCAGCAGTTTCAGCAGCCACAGGCATGTCGTGGCAGAGGAGCACCGCAGCAGCGAGGAAGAGGCCGGGTTATGGCTATCACCCGAGCCCAGGTGGAGGCATCGAATATGATAGAAGGTACTTTACCTCTTTATGAATATTCAGCAAGAGTTTATTTGATTCGGGTGCCTCTCATTCTTCATTTCCGAAGAATTTCTGGATTGTATAGCTCATCCTTTAGAAGAGAAGACTTGTGAGTTAGTAGTGGAGGTTCCTTAGGTGAGTTTTACTCACTTCGAGCTATGTAGATGAAGCTCCTGTTATGATTGAAGGGAACCAGATGCCGGGTCGATTGTATGCCCTGCAGTTGTCAGATTATGATATTATTTTGGGTATGGATTGGCTTGAGATGTATGGAGTAATGTTAGATTGCAGAAAGAAAGGATCAGATTTATCATCCTAATGGTGTAGTGTTTCGAATATCAAGGTATGCCTTTTTATACCTCTAAGTTTCTATTTCTGCAATTAAAGCTAGAAAGTTGATAAATGATGGGTGTGTGGCTTATTTAGCCTCAGTAGTTTGGTAGAGCCAGTCAGCCAGTGGAAGCAGTTCCCGTGGTTAGGGAATTTGCTGATGTTTTTCCTGAGGATTTGCCGGTTTAGCTCCACATAGAGAGGTGGACTTTACCATTGAGTTGCTGCCAGGTACCATGCCGATTTCTAAAGCTCCATATCGATGGCGCCAGTAGAACTTAAAGAGTTGAAAAAGTTAGAGGAATTGTTGCAGAAAGATTTATTAGACCAAGTCATTCCCCGTGGGGAGCGCCGTTTTATTTGTGAAAAAGAAGATGTAGGTTTCGTATGTGTATTGATTATAGAAAGTTGAATGATTGACCATTAAGAATAAGTACCCGTTGCCGAGGATAGATGATCTATTTGATCAGTTGCAATCAGCAAGGTATTTTAAAATTGATTTGAGGTCCGGTACCATCATTGAGGATTAAAGAGGAGGATATAGATAGACAGCTTTCAGAACCAGATATGGTCACTATGAGTTTGTGGTTATGCCTTTTGGTTGACTAATGCTCCTGCAGTTTTATGGATCTGATGAATATAATTTTTCATCCATATTTAATCATTCATTGTGGTCTTTATTGATGATATTCTAATCTATTCAGCATCTGAAGAAGAGCATGCAGCTCATTTGAGGTTTACTCTGCAGTTGCTAAGAGATACCAGTTGTTTGCTAAATTCAATAAGTGTGAATTTTGGTTGAAAGAGATTCAGTTTCTGGGTCATGTCATCTCAGCTAAAGGAGTAACAGTGGATCCAAGTAAAGTGGAAGCTGTGATAAGATGGGAAGTGCCTATATCAATAACCGAGATTAGAAGTTTTCTAGGATTGGCAGGTTATTATAGGCGCTTTATTCAAGATTTTTCTAAGATTGCAGCACCTATGACTAAGTTGACCAGAAAGGGAGTGCTTTTTGTGTGGTCCGGTGAATGTCAAAGAAGTTTTATGGAATTAAAGAAAAGACTTACATCAGCACCTATATTGACATTACCGGTAGGGAGTGGTGGTTTTGTGTTGTATACTGATGCTTCAAGGAGAGGACTTGGCGCAGTACTTATGCAGCATGGCAAAGTGATAGCTTATGCGTCCAGGCAATTGAAGCCGGCAGAGGAAAATTACCCCACTCATGATTTGGAATTGGCAGCAGTTGTATTTGCCTTGAAAATGTGGAGGCATTATTTGTATGGCGAGAGATTTGAGATCTTTACAGATCATAAAAGTTTGAAGTATATCTTCTCGCAGAAAGATTTAAACCTTCGCCAGCGCAGATGGATTGAATATTTGAAGGATTATGATTTCAGTTTGGCTTACCATCCGGGTAAGGCCAATGTTGTAGCAGATGCTTTAAGCAGAAAAGCGTATGTAAGTTTGATGATGATTAAAGAATGGAAGTTGTATGAAGAAGTAACAGAGAATTCCTTATATGTGCCCAGTAGTCAGCGACGGCGATTCTAGCTGCTAGTGCTGTAGAGCCGTCTTTATATTGACAGATTATAGAAGCTCAGAGAGCAGATGCAAGTTTGCCTGAAATTGTGAAAATGGAAGGAGTTTCTATTGATGATAATTGTGTAGTCAGGCTCAGAGGCAGGTTGTTTGTTCCTGCAGAGAGAGAGGTAAAGCAGCGAGTGCTGGAAGAGGCTCATAAATCTAGGTACACTATCCATCCGGGTAGTACTAAAATGTACCATGATTTGAGAAAGCATTTCTGGTGGCCTCATATGAAGAAAGAAATAGCAGAATTTGTCGCAAGGTTGCTGTCTGTCAACAAATTAAAGCAGAGCATCAGAAGCCTGGAGGTCTATTGCAACCGTTACCCATTCCACAATGGAAGTGGGATGACATTGCTATGGACTTTGTGGCAGGTTTACCAAGGTCAAGTTCAGGGCATAATGGAATATGGGTGTTTGTTGACAGATTGACCAAGGTCTGCAGATTAGTGGCAGTAAGTATGTCTTGGACAGTGGACAGATTAGCAAATGTTTATGTTGAAAGAATTGTTCCACTGCATGGTATTCCGAAGACCATTGTGTCAGATAGAGATCCAAGATTTACTTCTGGTTTTTGGAGAAGTCTGCAAAGAGTAATTGGTTCTGAGTTAGATAGCTCCGCTTATCATCCCCAGACAGATGGTCAGACAGAAAGGACTATCCAGACAATTGAAGATATGTTGCGGGCTTGTTGTTTTAGTTTTGGGGAGGTAGCTGGGAGCATCATTTGGAAATGGTTTGAGTTTGCCTATAATAATAGTTATCATACCAGTCTTGGGATGGCACCTTATGAAGCTTTATATGAAGGCCATGTAGAACCCCATAAACTGGCATGAAGTAGGAGAAAGGCAATTAGTGGGTCCTGAATTGATTCATTCAACAAACCACTGAAGTAGTGAAGCTTATTAAAGAGAAATTGCAGGCAGCTCAAAGCAGGCAAAAGAGGTATGCAGATGTTCGGAGGAGACCACTTCAATTTGAGGTGGGAGATTTTGTTTTCTTGAGAGTTTCCCCAAGTAAAGGTATTATGAGGTTTGGCAAAACTGGAAAGTTGAGTCCAAGGTATGTAGGACCCTTTCAAGTGTTAGAGAGAATTGGGGAAACAGCTTATAGGCTGGATTTGCCAGCAGATTTTGCAGATGTGCATGATATTTTCCATGTCTCCATGTTAAGAAAGTGCATTGAAGATCCAGCTCAAATAATTAGATATCAAGGTGGTGACCTGAGACCGGATATGACTATGCCTGAGTATCCGGTACAGATCACAGATCGAAAGATAAAGAAGCTGAGAAATAAAGAAGTTGAGCTAGTTAAAGTAAGATGGGAAAATAGGTTGGGTGGTGAGGATACCTGGGAGTTAGCCGAGGAAATGGCTAAAGGGTATCCCTATCTGTTTATATAAGTCTTTGTATTTTCTTTTTTAGATGATAGTGCTTGTAAAAGTGTGTATACTTAAATTGTTTATTTTGAGTTGTGTTATGAATTTCGAGGTCGAAATTTTCTTTTTAGATGATAGTAATGTAACGTCGTGTGCTTTTCGGATCCATGCGGATCATGTGTGTGTTGGGTTGTTTGGCTGTTGTGAGGCCAATGTGAGTTGGTTGTGGGAATGTATGATGTGGATGCGTGGTTTGAGCAGGTGAAGTGCAGGTTTGGTCCTGAAATGAAATAGGACCTGCTGCAGTTCATTGGAGTTGGCGGCCAGGGGTGGTCGTTGACCTGTTGGCGTCCAGGTATGTGGCCGTTATTGCATGATCTAGGCGGCTCAGGATGTGGACGTTTAGGTGGCGGTGCTGTTGGGGCAGAGGGGTTGACGCCAACCTGAGATTGATGCAGGTTATAGGCTCACCCGAGGGCAGGTTTCCTGCCCTGTTCTCAATCCCCCTTGCCCCAGCTTGTTGCCCCAGTGTTCCTTAAGCTTCCAACAGGTACTGAAGGGTGCTTGGAGGACCGTGGAACGCGTGGCGTCGTCGAATTGCGCGAGGAAACGCCGTACCGCAGTGCAATTCTCGTGGGAGCTCGCGGAGGGCTCGGCGTGAACTGGGAGATTGTGGGAGGTTCTAGCGTGTTCTAAGGTAGGGGACGAACCCGGTTAACTCCGTATGTGACGGCCCTCATTATACCAGTACGGTTATACCAACCCACGTCGGTATAGCGAGCGCTGCCACAGTGGGACATTTACCCAAACGATACATACAGCTGAGATACACGCGAATATACAACAGAGTAGCGGAAGTAAAAGACAACAGTCTCCATTCATTCATCATCAACATTAAACATACATGCAATTCGCAATTAACGTAAAAAGGGACTAAAGTTCACATAAATTAAATTGCTGAAATAGAAATACATAATGTCCACACTTTTACATCCGTTTCATAATACTCTAGTACAATGTTCAAATTACATACTTATGAAGTACACAAATCTCAAAGAAACTCCAAAGCTAGTCTCCGCGCTCGGAGTCCGTCTCCACCGTCTCCTCCAACGGTGTCGTGTCACCAACTATACCTGTACGCCGAAGCAAGGAGTGAGTCCAAGGACTCAGCAAGCAACACTACTCATGATATACACGTACAAGTCCTAGTGGTTTCTACATGCACATTTACAATTTGCAACACATAGCATGCTAGTCAATTCAAGTTTCAACCTAGCATGAAAGTTTTACAATTTTATACATGAATCATGCTTTCAGATTTCTAAAATAAAATTCACCTATCACATGCTCTCTATTCAATTTACTCATGAAATTTTAATCCTTAAAGAACCTAAACATGAGAGCTACCAACATGAACGTTATGCATACATGAAAGGGGAACACAACTAGCATGAATTTCATATGTTCTTAAGTACATACATAACCCTTTTCACATGCTTTAGGTTGCTGATTTCACATGGTTTAACGGCTGTAAACCTATACATGAGAGCTACATTATTGCATAAAACATATCATGTGATCAAACAATCATGCTATCTTTTGCCCGTTTTCACCAATTATCCCTAACATAGATTCTAAACATCTTTGCACATAATAACATGATGATAATAACATAAATTCACTGATTTCACATGATTTCAGATTTGTCTCACATGGTTTTCAATAACACATTTTCACATCTTTAGTTTCACATTTTCTTTACACGAATTTCCTCTTTTCTCATGGTTCACTTTACACATACACATTCACATTGTCACTTACACATTTACACATGGACACATACACATTACACATTTCACATTACACATTTTAGGTGCCGTGACACATAGTCCAACCACCAAAGAAGGACATATACACATCACATTACACATAGACGCCATCTAGGCATTCCAATCGCGACTCTTGGACTGCGCAGACCGGGAGAACAAGTCTCCACCCTAACCAATGGTACTTGTCCACCTCCAGGATTTCCCCCTAATGCCCTTAGGGTCACTTACACATTGAACTTTCTCAGGGGACTTTTCCCTGATACAGCTCCACTGCCCTCTACGGAAGCAGTGTCACATTGGCACAGTTACACATTTACACATTTACCGTTTTACACATGGTTTTACAGTTCACACTTTTCATCACATTCACTTCCTCACTCACATTAATATCTCTGCCTCATACTACTACAGAATTCAAGAGTTTAAAACACACAGAAATTTTCACTAATTAAGTTGGTTTTAGACAATAACTAATCACATTACATAATACACGTAGATTATCATATTTCACATGAAAATACATAACTTCTTATTTACTGGTCCAAATGACCTGAAATTTTAACCACGTGTTGTTTTCGGGTTCAAGATCATACACTCAAATTGTCAGATTTTTCTGAGCTAAATAGAATTTACAGAAAATAAAACACCTATTTAGCATACTATTCACAACTTAAGTTAACACGGGGTTTAATACATCTTGCAAATTGCCACTTACTGTTTTAAACAGAGGCTACTAATATATGCATGATTTGAGAATACAAAATTTCCCTAAATCATACATCTATAGATCAATCACCACAAACCATTTTGCATGTTTTTCTATTTATCGAATCGAATTCATTTGCACTCATGCAAGCATGGATCAATTTACCGAAATTGGGCATTCATTTACTGATCTACTAATCTTCATGAACTGACAAAACCAAGGCATTCTTTAATCCTACTCATGGAACATGGATTGGCAAGAATATTATCAAGTCATGCTTAAAGTTTAAGGAATACAATTTCCTACATTCACCATCACAACCACATTCATCCACACACCACAATTGATAATATACATAGAGTATAAGATTACCATATATCCTCATCACGGAAACATACCGAAATTAATGTATAAGAAGGGCAGAACAGCTCACTGTTCTGTCCAGAGGAACTTGGCGGCGGTCTCTGGCCGCCGACTTCAGGGTCAGCGGCATGGCCGATGGACGCCAAGCATGATCTGGGCGTCCAGGGACCTTGCCGTCAAGCCAGGTCTGTGCAGAAACACACCCGCTCTCAAACTTGGGTGAATGGGAGGGTCTAGGACTCGAGGAAAATGTACAAAAATTGCAAAACCACCTAGACTCATACAGGGATATCATGGATAGGTCACTTGCCTTTTAAAAATTCTTCCAAAGGTTTAGGGTGTTGGTGAAGCCCTCCTTGGGCTGTCCAAGAAGTGCAGAACTCCCTCCAAATGATCTCTCCTCCTCCGGCTCCTGGATGATCTCCACGCCAGGGGATGTCGGGGAAGCCTCCTCCTTTGATCCAACTACCTTCTTGAAGCAGTAGATCTCCGAGCAGTCTCTCAGGTTGATGGATTCTTGGGTTCCAAAGTGGGTTTTCTCTCATTTTCTCTCTAGGGTTTTTCTTCTCTTTTTCTCCTCTTGCAAGGTGAAGTGAGGATGGGGAGAGGCCATTTCGGGTTCAGACCTAAGGAGAGTCTCTCTCCCACTCACCATGCTGATTTGACAGCCTTCAGAGCCGTTGGGGACATCCCCCAATGGCTGGCTTGCCTTGTTTCAGAAGCTTGCAGCTCTGCTGCGTATGCAGGCCAGAGAGATTGGCGTCCATATCGCTGGACTCCAGGGTTAGTATTGGCGTCCAGGTCTGGACGCTGACACCACCTAAACGGCCTGGGCTTGATGCCAAGGTGGCCTTCGGCCAGAACTCAAAAAAATGCAGAAAACCATGCATACCGGGCACATATACATGCAATATGTATACGGTATTATATCCATACTATCACCATTCAATACATGCATTATTTACATCTAACATAAACACATGCACACGTAATTATACTAATTAATGCGTACGTAAATATGTACATACATACACAAGCACAAATATACACACATAATACAAATAATGCGGCGGAAATTCGAGGGCCTTACACCCTCTCCCCCCTTAAAGAAACTTCGTCCTCGAAGTTAGAACGACACTACTCAAAACAAAGGGATACTTCTTCTTCATCGCATCCTGAAGCTCCCACGTAGCCTCCTCACGTGAGAAGTTCCGCCATAGAACTTTCACCGACACAATACTCTTGTTCCGGAGATGCTGAACCTTCCGGTCAAGAATGGCGGGTTGCTCGACATACGAAAGATCTGGCTGGATCTCCACGGGCTCATGACTAATCACATGAGACGGATCTCGGACATACTTCTTGAGCATAGATACGTGGAATACCGGGTGAACGCTAGCCAAAGCTGGGGGTAAAGCTAGCTCGTACGCCACGCTGCCCAAACGTCTGAGAATCTCATATGGGCCAATGAATCTAGGGCTTAGCTTGCTATGCCTGCCAAATCTAACAACACCCGAGTAGGCGATATCTTCAAGAAGACATGATCGCCAACCTCGAACGCAAATCCTTTCTTCTGTTGTCGGCATAACTCTTCTGCCTATCCTGTGCCGCAACAAGCCTTTTCTGATAAGCTGAATCTTTTCCGAAGTTTCTTGAACTAACTCCGGTCCGATCATTGTCTATCACCAGTCTCCTCCCAACATAAAGGAGATCTGCAGGGCCTACCATACAACACCTCGAATGGAGCCATACCGATACTAGCATGAAAGCTGTTGTTGTATGCGAACTCCACCAGAGGTAAATGACGCTCCCAATCATCCTTCCAATCCAGAACACACGCTCTCAACATATCCTCGAGCGTCTGGATAGTCCTCTCGGACTGTCCATCGGTCTGGGGATGAAACGCCGAACTGAGCTTAAGCTCCGAACCTAATGCATCCTGAAGACCTTCCACAATCTCGAAGTGAATCTCGGATCTCGATCCGAAATGATCGACTTCGGCACACCATGCAATCTAATGATACCGCTAACATCAGTCTAGCTAAACTCTCTACTGACTGCTTCTTCTTCATAGGCAAGAAATGAGCAGTCTTCGAGAATCTATCTACAACTACCCAAATCGAGTCATTGCCCCTTCTAGATCGAGGCAAACCCGATACGAAATCCATAGTGACAGCTTCCCATTTCCATACGGGGATATCCATCCTCTGCATAAGGCCGGATGGTCGCTGCCGCTCGGCTTTCACTTGCTGACATACTAGACATCTAGACACATAATCCGCAACATCCTTCTTCATGCCGGACCACCAAAATGATCTCTTCAGGTCTTGATACATCTTAGTGTTACCCGGATGAATAGAGAATCGCGATCTATGAGCCTCCGCTAACACATGCTCATGGACATCTACCACATCAGGGACACAAACTCGGTGCTGAAATCTAATCACACCGTCCTCATCACGAGCAATGCCCACCTTACCCACTAATTCTAACAATCTAGGATCGGCTTTTTGCTGCTCAATCACCTCATCCAAGACTGAGGATCTAAGGGATAGCTGAGCTACAAAAGCCTGACACAACGACGGCTCTAACTCGGTCATAGAGCACGCTGCATCCTCCAACATCTTCCATCCTGCTGGAGCGAAGACCTCTTTCTACTAAGATCCACTACGACATTCGCCTTTCCAGGATGATACTGAAGGTCGAAGTCATAGTCCTTCAAGAACTCAATCCATCTCCTCTGCCTCAGGTTTAATTCCTTTTGGGAGAAAAGATACTTCAAGCTCTTGTGGTCGGTAAACACCTCAAATCTGACACCATAAAGATAGTGCCTCCAGATCTTTAGTGCATGAACCACAGCTGCGAGCTCCAAATCATGAGTCGGATAGTTCCTCTCATGCTCCTTCAACTGACGAGAAGCATAAGCCACTACCCTCTCTTGCTGCATGAGTACACAGCCTAAACCAATCTGAGATGCATCCGTATAAATGGCAAAGCCCTTTAGACCACTAGGCAATACCATACCGGAGCAGAAGTAAGCTTAGCCTTCAATAGCTGAAATTCGCTCACATGCCTCAGACCATACGAACTTCTCACCCTTTCTGGTCAGCTTTGTCAAGGGGGCGGCGATGGATGAGAAACCCTCAATGAATCGCCGATAGTAACCAGCTAACCCAAGGAAACTACGAATCTCCGAAGTGGTCCTGGGAATCTCCCAATCCATAACTGCCTGGACTTTTGCTGGATCAACAGCTACACCAGCGCCGGAGATAACATGCCCGAGAAAATGAACCTCGCGCAACCAGAACTCGCACTTGCTGAACTTCGCATATAGCTTGTGCTCATGGAGAACCTCTAAGACTAACCTCAAATGCTGACGATGTGTGGCCTCATCCGGAGAATAGACCAACACGTCATCAATAAACACAACAACAAAGCTATCTAAATACGGACTAAACACCCGATTCATGAGATCCATGAACGCTGCAGGGGCGTTGGTCAATCCGAAGGGAAGAACCAAAAACTCATAATGTCCATAACGGGTTCTAAATGCCGTCTTGGACACATCCTCACTCCGAATTCTCAACTGATGATAACCAGATCGCAAGTCA